>JANAVB010022423.1:0-12500 GCA_029216955.1 Iris pallida
ATATATATATTATTATATATATAGGTACATATATACCTATATATGTATCTATCTGTAACTTCTCATGAACTTAATAATAACATAGTTTCTAAAGTAGGCCTTTCACCTAAATTGTGTTCACAAAATAATATTTATTTACTTATTGAAAGTAGCTGCTAATAGGCAATAAAGAAATATAAAATATATTTACATGAACATCTTTGAGCACGCTACTCAATCAAATGGGTTCGGGTCCAGTTCGGGCTGAGTCCAGACTAAATTGGCACAACTAGGTCATCTAAAAGTCAATATAAAAACATATAATTAAATGATTTACAAGGGTCAAATCATAACTTGGCCTATTTTTTCTAGTTCGGATATCCATATGGTTGGGTTTCCCCTAGCATGGCTTGTACACTAGTCAAGGTGGCACACTGCTATGTCACTCATGCCACAATTCCTACTCTATTTGTGCTCTATAACTCCACAAAGACTTAAGTCATCCACCGTAATAATTAACTAAATAATTATTATAAAAATCTAAAAATCACCATTAGAATAAAATAAAATAAAAATATTTCCAAATTTTTGGGAAGGGGAGCTACAAATCTATCCACCTTAAAAATAATTTCGTCCTCAAATTCTAATCCATAACTATTCTCTAAGATTCAATAAGAAGTCTACCTGAACCTTAATCTCCTTAAATTTTAATTCCTCAAAATAGTTTGTATTCTTCCCCTAGCCATATAGCCTCCAAGACTTCTACCCACCTTTGGTCACTACTCCTCAAACTAAAATCATAAAATATTCTAACTGGTTGCTAACAATCCTACCAACAAATATCTAGGCATATGGTATCTAATCCTCTCGTATCCATCAAGAAACCCAAAATTTAACAAGCAACAAATTTATACAAGTAGCTAAGAAATATTGATAAACTCTAATAAGCATGACCATTCGTCGCTCCGAAATAGGAAGGACGTGAGGATAAGGAAGAATAATCGAGAGCAAATATGAAGTCTCAAGAGCGGTAGAGAGTTTCCAATGATGCAGATAGAAAGAAAGTTTTACGAACCATTGCTAAATTGGGCTACTCTAGTCTAGTCACTTGCTAAATCGAAGAACCCTTCGTTTCCCTAGAGGGGCTTGCAATCCATGTGATACGAAAATTCCGTTATCGAAATTTTATCTGAACAAGATTCCATAATAGAACGGAATTTAAAGAAATCAAGAATGTGATCATTTCCGTGTTATTTAAACACACGAGCAAGGATATAAATGCAATACAAGATCGTTATCGCGACTTCCTGGTAGTAAGGGTTACGAATGACATCACATTCTAAGAGGTGGAGACTACATAATAGGTATAGGGACCCATTTCAAATATTTCGGTCTTATAGCTCAAATATGGTGGTATGCATGGATTGGTTTTACTGGGTCTTAATGGGTTTCTATTTGACATCACTCGCTGGTTGGATGAACCTTGGATTTCAGTCTATACTACTGACACAAAATCCCAAGATAAAACTATGTCTACTAGGTTAGGGTAACCTAGAATAGGATTCCTTCCAAATGGTTGAGCTAGTTGCTAGTCGGGTTGGTTAGCTAGGTCCATAAGCCCAAAAATGTGCCTTCAATGACTTTTGGTTTAAGTAGCACATGAGGCCTCAATTGAGTGGCACACTAGTGGCATGTGCGTAGCGGCCTTCGAGTAGATCACAACCATATATTGGATCGAAGGAATTGGGTCGAGGTTGAGGCTCTAATGGGAGTCGAAAGTATACCGGTATTATGTAAAGGTCATAGCTAGTCCTTTTGAACTAAAAGTCGTACCATGAAAATAGAGTACAAGGGGACGGGTTTGAGGGGGACATGATACACCTAGATAGAGGTGGACTCGTCTAGATCTTGTATATGAAATTTGTTGGAAGGAAACAGCCAGTCTCGTGCTCCGAATATTAATGACACGGCTGGGGACACAAAATGATCTAAATGGAAAGTGGGAGTCCATGGCACTAAACATTCAATGGAAAATTATTCTAATCAATCGGTAATCCTTGTCTATCCCAAAATTTTAGAATCTATCCCAAAATTTTAGAAGGCCTATAGTCTACCCACCTTAGAAGCTAGGATATGGTTTTAGGAATAATGGGGTTAGAAGGATTTCAAGGTCCGACTACGCCAAAACATGCATTTTTCGACAGTCCAAAACTGTCGTAAATCATATTAAACGACAGTTTTGGACTGTCAGACATCCGTCGTTAATAGCGCGTCCCAAAATTTAAACGACAGTTTTGGACTGTCGTTTCATAGATGTATAAAACGACAGTTATTATCTGTCAAATAAAACAACGGACTAAAACTATCAAATAACATGTATCTTGGTTTCCCACTAATTTTCCTTTTTCAACAGGTAAGATATGTCATTTTTTTAAATACAGAATTAAAAAAAATGCTCCCACTTACATACTCAATTCATTCATATCAAATCTATTTAAACCTTTTATCCTCTATATAAAGCCGAAATACATCAGAAAATACAATTTTATATAAACATTAACAATCATCAACAATGAAACCAAAATTGTATTAACTAACAAATGTATCAAGTTTACATAACATATTCCATCAAAAAACAAAAAGCAACCAATGTTGCTAGCTCACAATGGTTCATTCTCATGCTGAACAAACATAAAATAATGTTATTACTAGCTTACAATCTCAAGTGCAGTATAAAAAAAGAGAATTTTCAAACCATTGTGACATTGAGATCATTCATTTTAAGAGTAACACCAAGTTCAAGGCCAGTGTATCCTCCACCAACAATCACAACTTTTCTGTTCTTCTTTGCTTGTATAGTTGCAACAAGCTTATCAGCATCATCAATCTCCCTCAGATAAAATATGTTGCTGAGCACGCATTGCCGCCTCAAGTACTAATCATATATGCGGGTCTCCACTGCAGGACCCCCTACAAATAAGAAATCACCAAATTATATTTCTTTCAAACATCTCAAATGATTCAAGACTAAAACCTTAACCTTTTCTAGCCTAATAAAGTCTCACAAACATAAACCATCATTAATATCAAAAGAAAGAGGTAAAAGACTTTCTAAACCTTTGTTGAATTCATCTTCCAAGAAGAGCCATATACATTAATGCAGATATGAACCTTGCCTACACATCCATTACCCTCCATATAAAAAGGCTACCACTTAACTATCTCCCCTTGTTTTTGCCAATAATGAATCAGCATTGTGTATTTTAATCATGTAATATTCATCAAGATAAACTATTAGAATATGAGAAGGAAAAAAATACATGACTGTTATACAATGAAGAGATCTGAATTGTAGCACGTCCAAGAAAATTCAAGTGAAATGAAAATTTGAAGGGCGTCTGAGTGTCACCATGCACCCACTAATGCATGGTCTGTGGAGGGTCAAGTTATATATAACTTTACCGCCAATACATAGAGCATTTATGTGACTTGAACCAGCATTCCTGCTACACAATGGTCATTGTTATTGACCTCATTGTCGAAAGCAACATCTTCTCCATGACCTCGTCATTGCTGTCCACAAAATCACTGTTTGTTGTCACTATATGTCTCAACATCCCGCCCCATCATTGATCTTGTATACTTGACTTTGTTGTCCACCCTTGACCCAACTTCATTTTTATCATTGCTTACCCCCTCTAGGAGGGGTTCAAACCATTATGTTTCTTATTGCAAAACCAAAAAAAGGCCAAACCAATTTTTTAAATAGTGTGTGGTTAGTTTAGGTTTTGCACAAGAAGTGGATCAATTTAGTTAAGAAACTATCACTACTGGTTTTCATCCAGCAGACTGAAATTATGGTAAGATCAGAAGTCAGAACAAAAGCGACCGAAGGTAAACACCTACTTTATCCTTTAAGAACGTATCTGATAAAGTAATACAAAGGAAGATTCAGGAAGTGGAGAAGTGAGGTGCTGATTGTGCCATTGTGGTGGGTCTAAGACTCTGATATAGGTTATGGTCCCATAATAGTTCCTTCTTCCATTTCACATATTTCACTTCCATTTTTCGGGCTCAATCCAAGCACTAAATACTGCTACAATTTAAGTAGCCCAACACTGAAAGAAAAGGAGAAAAATGCAGCAAACTGATACCTTCTTGATATAAAGCCAATGCCCTGATACTACATGAGCACTGATCAGGCTCAGTAAGTCATAAACAATCAAAACGAAACAATACCACTCAAGAAATGATTTTTTTTACTTACCCTAGTTCCAAATTCTTCCCCTTGCAAAATTAGGTGCATAATGTTATATATTATCCAACATTCCAAATAATAGGTTGCATGGATACTCCTCAAGAGGACCATAATATGTGTCTATCCGACACGATACTTCCTCGACACTCATGTCGGCTATGGCTTACCCATGTCTGACTCCTAAAGCATGGTTGAAAGTGGTTTTTGCATGGTCATGACTATACTATACATATTTGAGATAAGATAAAGTAAGATTTATTTGTATCAAATCATTTCAAGAATTTTTTTTAAACCTAGTTACTACCAAAAACATGCATAAATGCAGATATTATTAAGATTGTATAAAATATGAATATGTTTTATGTGTATGTACAACCATATGCACACCGTACCAGTATCCTAATTTTCTTAAAAGTTAGTGTTTTGAAGTTGTATCATGTCTGTATCCAAATTTGTCCGTCTATACATGTCACATCCAAATTTTCCATCAACTTGGTATTGACATAGTTCTAAAGAATATGGATCAATGTTGGCATAGGGAATAGATAAGTATAAATGACAGACATACTAACCATACATGAAGAGACTTTTGAATTGTAACTGAAATCAAAAGTCAAGCCAGATGGTCCACAAGCGACTGTAATTGGCAAAATACTCTTTGGAGGGACAATATGGCTGCATGAGAAAAGTGAACTTGATTAGTAGATAAACTGGTGAAAAGGCGCTCCCTTGTCTCCTCAATGGGCTACAGAGTGCCTCCTGCCATAACAATAGCATGTGATTGATCCTTAATCTGTGGAAATTCCATTCAAAGGTTAGTTGTCAAGCCATGAATCACACTTGAGAGTACCAATAAGGAGACTAATTGAAAATCACAGTCCAAGATATTTTTTTCCCAGAAAGCATAACAAATTTAAGGTAGCCTTCTTCTGCTTGTCCAAAACTCTTTTGACCTGAGATTATTATCCTTCCTTCACTGTCATTATTTACCAGTAAATCAAGATATCAAGCAATTCTTGAAAACTCGATACAATGTTTCCTTCTGTACCAAGGTTCCCACTATTTGCATGAATAGAAACATTTTCCAAGTTGACCAATTTCATTCCATATCCACTAACCTGAAAAATATCATAAACATCAATTTCCAAGGAAACACAAGGCTTGATAAGTGATATTTGGCAGCAACACAAATAGTACCTTGTGAATAATGTTGCTCTCCTTCACATAGCAATGGAGTTTTACCAAGTTAATGTTGTCAATATCAAGAAAAAACAAAAACTCATTTATGGTCATCGAGACATCTTGTGACTTCTTCTCGTCACAAACATATTCAATTCTGCAAGAACTAGTAAGGCAGATATCCTCCGAGTAGCCCACATTAGTCGAATGAAAGACTTGGTTAACACTATCAGTGTCTGGATGTATCGACGATTTCCAGCACCCAAACAAATTCAGAACCGGTCAAGATGTAGTTCAAGATTAAACCCTAGCAAATCCTAAAATTGGAGGATTTGCTACATAAAGCAAACAAACCCTAGAAAATAAATATGAAACAAACCTTAGAAGGAACTCTAAACTGATCCTCTATAAATTTGGTCGCAACTCTAAACCGATCCTCTATAAGTTTGGTGATATTACTATCTGCACATGAGGTCACCAAATTTGGTGATATTACTATCTGCACATTTGGTGACCTCATTTGTCGCAACTCTAAACCGATCCTCTATAAGTTTGTTTCATATTTATGAAACAAACCGATCCTCTATAAATTTGGTGATATTACTATCTGCACATGAGGTCACCAAATTTATGTCTGCACAAGAACATGTGACCTCATTTGTCGCAACTCTAAAGCACACTTATAGAGGATCGATTTGCATGTGCAGTTGAAACTGCATTTACTGGGGTCTCTAAAACCATTCAGTTCAACAACAATGCTTTTACCCCAAATATTTTGGTTGGTTGTTTGAATCCTTCTCTTCAATTCAGGTCTGTTAAGGGCATTTTCTCTGTAATACTAACAAAATATTTTGTCTAAAACCAATAGGTGGAAGTGTTAAATCTAAAAGAATAGTCTCTATGTCCAATTGCAATTTAGGAAGAAAATGATAGACCAGTGGGGAAAAAACATGCTTTAGCCATCTACAAGCAGAAGCAAAAAAAACCCACATTGAGTACACGGATGCAACAAATTGAAAGAATAATAGTACTATGACATAAATTAATACAATTTCAGTATGAATGACAAATTTCGATGCATATACCTGCATGGTGTTCCACAACCAAAGGTAGCACTAGTAATATCCAAGTGATCTTGGCTATTCTCAGTCAAAACTTGGCTATTGGTTTTACCAAATTCCGTTTTGCATACTCATGAACAATGCTAAGGGTGCTCTCTCTGTGCCGCAAAAAAAAATATTCTGCAACCAGAATCTGTCTTTCTTCAAATGTAAGATCACCATGGCAACCCTGCAAATTCATTTCATATTCAGAATTAATCCATATAAGGTATTTGCTTTCCAGCAAAGCTCCTTTAAGTCACATAATTTAAGCAATTTATCTTTTCCCAAAAAGTGCATCTTCTTTGATAATTGAAACGAAAAAACTCTTATCAAACAATAATTTGTAAGCGGTAGCTAATGCTCCAATTATCTCTTTAAGGATGTTTACCTTCTTCTCAGTACTATTATTGCTTTCTTACGACTTTAGAAATCTTAAGAAGCTTAGTCTTCGAGGCAGTATGTTCAACCATAACAAGAACTAGAGACTTCAGAAAATTTAATCAAATAAAACTGGAAACCTATATCGCCTCTTGTTGGTCAATACCATAGCTTGGATTTTGGTTGTGAAATAGGCTGTAGTATTTGGTAAAGTTTGAGTGGTAAACTGGCCCTCGACTGAGCAGAATGGAAGAAAAGAATTCATGTAGCTGAACTAGTGGTATCAACATGGGAACATGATTATTTGAACTGTGTGAAGCAAAATGTTACGGTAAGAAAGAACGAAAAAAGTTGAGATATGGACTATAATAGCATACTTTGCATTAACATGTTGATATATAATTTAGGAGCCACAAACTCAGAAAATCAGTGCCATTTGTATCATATATTGTCGGACACCTATCAGACACTACACGGATTCCAAAATACATTAGCACACCAAAATCAAAGCCTTATATGTGCTGTTGTATTCTTACATGTCCCTGCAACACGGTTTCATATATATATATATATATATATATATATATATATATATATATATATATATATAGTTCCTTAATTTGTACAAAGTGAATCTTCAGAGATTGTATTTTATATAGATTGTCTAGTTATATAGCTGATAATCCAAATTGATTGTAAACCACTAGAACACACCCACCATTTCTAATTAGCCAGTAAAACCAAAGACAATCAGATAACATGCTCTTTGATTGTAATTTCCACAAACAACAATAATTCAGTAAAGTAGTAGTGAAAAAATCAATCAAAAAGAGTAGAAGGGAAAGAAAAAAAACCCTCATCCTTATGATAATCAAGAATTCATTAGATCTTGAGCATCTCACCAATGGTCTCCTTTTAGATCTCCTCATTGAGAGCCTCTGCCTCATCATGACTGTAATTAATGTTTGGATGATGTGGATGATCACCGTCACCATCCCCCAAGACCCTCTCCCAAGATGCCATCATCTTCGATCCTCTCGCGACGGCTATTGGATCCGTTCGCAGCCAAGACATGGGTCGAGGCGACAGGTAAACATCTTCTTGGCGATCCGATCGAGCCAACTACGAGGCACTACTCAATCATAGTTACGAATTGCTTCTTAGAGGAGCAAGGATCTATAACTATATTCTTCTAGGAAGATTATGTAGTTGAATTCCTACCCCAGTTAATATAGAAAAACTCAAAAGAACATGCACATGGAATCAATTGAAGTTACAAAATTTCACACAACACTGTTGCCATTATATTAAGTAAAATAGATTTATAAAGTAAAATAATGGCACAAATGGACTCTTAGTAAATTTCACAACCATAATGAAGCAACTTCTTTTTTTCCCTGATAGAGGCTCGTTGCCACTGAATAACAGATATAGCTAAGCTTTAAGTAACCAATACTTCCACGATTATAGTAATTAAACTATATTAGGCTTATTACCCAAGAGATGCAAAATATTAGAGGAAGACATCCTCTCCATCTTCTCAAAAATAAAATAAAAACTAGCTAAGTAGTTGTGTTCAGCCTTTGCTTCTCACAGAGATATTTTATCAAACACGTATAGGTCTCCACATTAGGGGAACCCACCCTCTCCATCCCCTTAAAATCTCCTTAACAGCATCAGCCCACATTCCAGGCGCAGCCAACCAATCTCGTAGAGAAGAAGATGCAGGCAAGGAGCATATAGGTAATTATATTAGGATGTAGGCCAGAGAGGGATAGTTCTTGGAAGAACTGTGCCATGACGGTTTCAAATACCATTTTTAGATGCTAACGAATCAACAAGTAATTAGGGATCGAGATTTTTACTCTGTTGATCGACAACGTTGACGATGACGACGAGCTTCCCGAAGTCCTTTCCATAGTTGATTGACGAGGGCAACCATCCCGATCCCCACGTACCTCTTGAACGGCTACGTCGGACCATAGAAAACAAAGAAGAAAAAACCCTAATTAGAACGAATTAAAAAAAAATTGTTAAAGAGATCAATAGAATAGAGTCAAGGAGTGGGGATTTTCTTCTCCTTCGAGAGCAACTAGTTTCTGGGACAGCCCAAGATCTTGAGAGAGAGAAAATCCTACCGAGAAAGAAAGTGAAAGAGATCTGGGAATGGGGGATCGGGTTAGGGCTCAAAAATGTTTTTAGAAGAAAAAAATTACCTTAGGGTTCCAGCAGAGCACGAGCAGGTGGGGGGGGGAGGGGGAGGAACGAGAGCGGGAGCGGGTGGGTGCAGGGATTTGAGATGAGAAGTTTTGAAGAGAATTTTTTTGATGAGGGGTTCAGCTGGAGTGGGCACACGAATATGGGTAAAAGTAAGAATAAAATTTGGAGGCAAAATTTTCAACGAAATTTGGATGTTAAACGACACTTAAATCCAAACTTACTCTATTGGTGAGAGAGGTTTTAATATTAAATAACGGTTTTCAATCCGTCGAAAATATAACGATAGTTTTAATCCGTTGTTATTGGACAACTCTAACTGTCGCAAATCGTCCATTTTGGTGTTGTAGTGCGGATATTGTACCTCGACCCTGGTTAATAAAGAATAAGGTAGGACATACGAGATACGGTAGATAATAGTCAAGTCAAGGATCATTCCTCAATAAAGGAAAAACAAGGATGTACAATGACACATGGTCGATACGATAGAGGGATATACACGTCCATAGTATACAAGAGTTATCGACGGGGTAACCAACTCTAAGGCACATCATATGAAAAGGTTCCTAACAACTGGGTCGTAAATTTCTATGTGTGTCAAACCTGCCAGACTATTATCACAAGGGCTCTAGTTAAAGCAAGCTTCAACAACTAATTAGAGGCTCACAACATTTGGTCTCTTGAGAATAGGTAGTCTCCTAGGTTGGCATTTGATCAAGGAAAAGATCCAAGTCATTCTCGGACTCCATTGACTAGAAGATAAAGATAGTAGGTTTAGTGTCGAAGGAAGGACGAGTAACTCAAGGCAAGGTTCCAGTCACAGGGCTGGCCGATGGTAGCTACACTTGCATATACAACTATCATAGCCATGGGAATACTCTGTATCTATCTATTAATTACGAGCTTTCGTCTTTCCAATCAGTGAAAGACAAAAAAAATAATAAAGAGTTCAAGAGGGACGTCACAAAATACAATTACGTGACTCAAAGGCGAATGTATAATTCAAGAGGAATTGTCAAAGCAGTCGCGGATGAGATCCCAGAGACATCTACATCTCAATCCACGTAGGGTAATTAGTTAAAGAATGAACCAAATGCATCATGGTTGATCAGACCGTAATATAATGATTCTGATTAGACAATATGTTAGCGGGCGTCCCCAATAAACATATGTCTCGAATAAAGCTCGATAAAAGAGTAAGCTTGCAAAAACTAGGTTGTAATAGCAGCATTGGTCAAGAGAGTCAAAATATAAATATACGAGATTTTTGAAATGAGGCACAAGTAGTTCGAGCTTTGTGAGAATCAAAATCTTACCGGGTGTTACTACTTATATAGGCATCCTACTATCCTCTTATCCATAAGGCCTTGGTCGACTAATGGGTTATGGGCTTCTGAATTCTATATTCTAGGTAAACCTATTAGTGTCAGCCAATTACCTCATCGATAGATCACGAGGACCACGGAATGCTAGGTTGAGGGACATGCTACCCAACTTACAGAGCTTTCACTAATTTTGGTTTTGGATCTTAGGGGACATACAGGGCATTTTCCTATCCTCTATGGTATCCTAAACTTGTAATCACGTTTGAAGTCATTCTACCGAGAATTATGCCTCGCCCGTAACTCTGGTTGTGACAAACTCTTGGTTCCGTGATTCAAACGTGATAGGCTATCAGATACTCTACCTTACATTGACACAAGGTCTAAAGGGGTCAACGAAGACATAGTTTTAGCAATGTTCCGTAAACTACAATTCTTCAAAATGATTTCAATTCTATGGGTTGTGCCTTGCCAGTGCGCTGCTGGCTGGCCATTGCAGTCGTTAAATTACTCTAACTATATTCCTAAGGAATCCAAGGAGCTGCTAGAGATTCAAACTAATTGACTATGATAGAAAGCGTAAACATCTGCCTATAAGTCTCAATCCTTAAAGTAAAAGATTGATCGGGGAGGAACTAATTGAAGACAAAGAAAATAAGAACATCATAACATTTATTTCATATGTATTTCAAATAGTTTTTAGGGAAAACTTTGAATCAATCTACCTCGAGATTCGTATATGAATAACAAAATCTGAAATTATAAACCAGTTCCTTACAGCAAAATAGAATTTAAAATAGGCAATTCTAACTCATGATATAAGATTTACATCTAAATAGGGCAAAAGAAAAATTGAACAGTTTATCAAGATTATAGCCTTAACACTAGGTAAGCCTAATTTACCAAGTGAATATTATATCCACATTGGATCATATCGTCGTATCAAAAGTAAGAGTGTACCTATAGGGATCTAGCAAGCTATCTAAATTTTAATAATTCTAAATTGCATGGCCTGTCCGACAACCTTAACTACCTAACGGTCAATTTTAACAAGGGACTCCTAGTCCTAGTCATTCTCTTAAAATTGATTTACTCCTAGATGTGAATGAGCATTTCCTTGTCGTAGGCTCGCAGTAGTACGACTAATATGGTACTACCACGAGTTCGCACAATTTTGTGAAAACTAACCTGTATGGGCCACCACAAAAACTTGTCACGATCCGCACCCGCTTTTTTGGATACGAGACGTGTCCAAGCCAGCCTACGTCACAGAGTCGGCGGTAGAACGCTGTCAAGCCTGCAAGAAATAAATACTCAAATATAACATTTGATGCTCATTCACATTTCTAAATTTATTACAACATTTATATTTAAAGAAAATACAGGATTTTACAATTAATGAAATTGATATAACTTCTATCTAATTTCTAGGTTTCCATCTGCTTGTACACCCGTATCTCCCAAGCTAAGTGAAGCCACAGCTAACCTGAAAAAAATGATGGTTTCCAGTTAGGAATGGAACAAGTACACAAACCGACGGCAATGCAAAAATACAATAGAATTAACAAGACGTGAAAATAACATATGAGATATGAAAACTGGAAAGTACTGATGACATGGCACGGTGGAGAAGAAAAGGAAAGATAAATAAAAGACATCTACCTATGTTGTGTGAAATATTTGTTTCAACATGTGAACGGCTAGGGGGTAAATCCGGTACACTGCACATGTCGTGTGCAGCTGCTATCAGGCAAGAATAGACATTTTGGAGGTATTTCTGGGTAGTCCACATGTCTACTAAGATATTTTCCCTCCCGACTACTCCGTGTGACGAGCGTGTCAACAAGCAGCAAGATATATTTATAAACATGAAATGAAGAGACTACTATGAATAGAAAGCAATCAGAAAGTGCACTTGCCTGAGGTCCTTAGCTGAAGAAAACTAATAGTACAACCACATCAGATGAGTCACTAAAGTCAACACATGCAAAAAGTCTCTAGATGCTGAAATAAATAGTACCAACATTCTCAGAATAGTCAAATTATCTAGGATTGCCTGTCCTT
>JANAVB010022424.1:0-125006 GCA_029216955.1 Iris pallida
AGTTGACCAAAAGTCAACTGTAGGCCAACTCTTGACCCCGTTTGACTTTCTTCGACTTGTTTTGACCCGTGATGACTGGTATGACCTAGGATTGACTTGGTTAGGCTTAGATTGACTTGATATAACTTGATTTGACCTAGATTGACTTGACAGGACTTAGTGTGACTCAGTGAGACCTAGTTTAACCTAGATTGCATATCATTCATTGTAAATCATCCTAAACTTGTTTAAACCTAAATTAACTTACAGTATCTCATATTTAGGTCTTCTGATACCGTTCTGAGCCTTGATATACCATACAGCTCAGGACAGCAGACGAGTACATTCACTGATAGTTTTTATTGTCTTGATATCTGCTATATCTGATTCAGTCGTAGTGTCCTACTTGATTCTTAGTCACGATAACTCACGGACTAGTACACATTGGATCATGACATGAGATGTTGTTCCTAAATTTCTGGGTATATGGGTACACTCCCTGTCTTGTTCCCTGTACTTGTATAGACACCGATTTCTAAGAGGATTTGCTACCCTCTTACGAAATCACGTGCCATGATGTGTCATGTCCAGATCCATTGTACTATTTGGGGATGGAGAATTATTAGGGGCTATGTGATCCAAGCCATCCTGTCACAATTCATGTGCTCGCGCCACTCTTCCCTCACGAAGGGTGTAGCGAGATCCTTTGCCTTGTGCTCGTTATCTAGGTTGGCCGGCATGACTCTTCGTTGAGGTCACTGCGGATTGCCGGGCCAAGTGGATAGCCTGTCCTGTCACTTATCCCAAGCCGATCACATATCGCTCTAATAATTCAAATCATATTTTATATTTACTTTATCTTATCGTATATCCTGCTCTGTTCTACATTCAGTATTTTCTCACCATGCCATGATATACAGTTACTCACATGCTCTACTTGCCTTTACATTGTACCTTGATTGGAGACTAAGTTCTGCTCAGGAGAAGAGTTACAACCCCGGTCCTTGTTTGGTTTAAGGGTTGTAACTCGACTTCCGAACGGTTCCCAAGTCTTCATATATCTTTGTCTTGTAGTTTATTATACTGTCTCTTATAGAATTTGTCAATTCACATGGAACTGCTGTTAGTGTTTGTACTTGTTCATTTTTCTGACAGGATACCGTTATGATATATTACAGATGATTCTGATGCGGACTGCTCGGCCTATTATGGGCTCGAGTCAGATGGAGTAGCCTTAGATCGTGGCCTTATAGTAGAGCCCCTAGATTTTGTACTTCCAGAGTAGTATAGGTTAGCTAGGTTTGACTGGACTGCGATCCAGCTAGCTTATCAGACTGTAGTTCTATATTATATTTTGATACCCTGTGATGTATATATCTGGGCTGGTATTGGACTCTGCACTTATTTACTCTTTCATCTATCATATGTCTTTCCTCTGAGCTATCTACCTTAGTTTTATTCTGTGATTGAGACTGTATTGATATGTTACCTCCATTCGGAGAGTATATACTGTACAGGTACATTTAACTGTTAGTCGTAGGTATTTACAGACGTTATATACAGCGTTCTACCGCCGATTCTGCGGCGTAGGCTGGACGTACCCACGTGCTCGTGCCCCTCATAAGGGTGCGGGTCGTGACAGGTTGTTTCATAACCGTCATCTATTGTAAGGCGCCAAAATTCTCGCATATAATTTTGTGTGCCATTTTTATAAATGTTTACAATTTTTTTTCTTTAATCCCCTTAGCCCTCTCGCCCTATTTTTTTTTTTTACAACATCCTCTCCTTCTCTCCGTTGTTTTATCGATGGCTCCTTTCCGCCAGGAAAGGGGGTAAGCCGTCGCTGGTGATGGTGGAGGAGTCGAAGTTCATGGATATAGTCTACGTCCACCACCCGGAGGTCGATGATCTAGAGGCCTTCCACGTCAACACCCTCACCCCCGTCTCTCGGTGGTTCCGTCATCGATCGTCTATCCTTGATGTCGCCGTCGAACAGCTGTGCTTCAAAAATATGTGTAAGTAACCATCAAGTACTGTCCTCTATCTTCTCCTTTCTCAAACGAATCGATGGACATTTATCGAATATGCTTGAAATCGCTTGAGTTTTTCTTTTTTCATCAATATTTCCATGAATCAAAGTCTTTATGGTTTTTGTTTAGAATAGGTTAGGGCTTTTTTGGTTATTATTGAAATTTTATCAGTCATTTGTTTTCTTTCGTATTAGTTTTCGTCTTAGTATCAATTTGGTTAGCGTTTGGGAAAGAATTAAGGAAATTTATGGATATTGTGTGTAGGTTAGTTTAGGGGTTCGATTTGGTGTTCTTGAAAATTTATCATTGTTTCGATATGATTAAATATTATCTATGAAAATAAGAAAAATGTTTCATCCATCTAGATAGTCGAAGCCTTTTGATATGAAGGCTTCTTTGTTGTTTCAGTATTACCAAACACTAAATTCTCTTAGTTATTCGTAAGAGCCTTCTTCTCTCACTAGTTAAAAAAGTATCAAGTTTGAAGAGATGGAATTGTGTAGTTTGAGTTAATGTTTTTGTGTGATATAAAATGAGGAATTCCTGAAAGTTTGAAGCGTAATGTTGGCCCTTGCCTTCTTTTGGATAACTAATTGGAAAATGCCATTTTGTAGTATCCATTGGTGGCTGATTAGTGACTACAACATGCTTGTGTTCGAAAAAAAGCTTATGAGAAGTTATCACCTCAAGGTTCCATTTTGGAGTATCCATTGTATGGCCATTACTAGTGGTGGTTGATGGTTCGGTGAGTGTAATGCTTCTGTTCAAATTGTCTCTTTGATGGCGAGGTTAATGTTTTCACACATACTATGTTGCTTGTGTAGGCACTTTGTTGTTTTGTGTAATGATGTTGTGATTCGTCAATTTTCCCCTTTCATGACTTTATTGTGTTTACTTCTTTGATGTTCAAACAATGATTTAAAAGTTGTTTTGGGTTAACTTTTCCATGTACCCAAAAATTGATTATTCCAGATTGTGGTCGCGCATTGAAGTTTCCAATTGCTTTTTTGTAGCTGTGAAGTTGATAGGTTCTCATGTTCTTTTTTTATATATCTGAAGTTGCCTCGATTTTTTGGTTTGTATACTGATCATTCCCAATCCATTTTGGGATTGCCTTTGCTATTTTTTTTTTTAATTCTTCTTGGGCAACGTTAAGAGTGTTTGCATAAACATGATGAAAATTTTGGGTTTGAAGTTGAGGTATAGTATGGCTTATCATTTTGGAAATGTACAAGAATCTGTTAACGTGCAGAATTGAAGATAAAGTGTCTACGTCCGAATTGGAGATGTAGTGTGTCTTTTGTGCACAAATTTCATGCCATTTTCCTTTCACTTTCCCTGTGTATGTATTTTCATGTGAATTTTTTTTGTAGTCTTATTCCCTTCATGACACTAAACAAGAATTCCCTATCAGTCCCATATTGGAATTGTTGCAAGATAAATGGCCTTCAATTTATATATTTATGTTTCAATTCCAAATATGTATTGTGTTAGCACTAGGAATATTGTTTGTTGTTCCAACTTTGTATACACCCTGCTGATGTAGATCCTAAAATTGAACATGATACTAACATGATACTAACACGACTGCAAGGTGATACCACAATTACATGTTCCCTATGTTACAATGAACATGATACTAACACGACTGCAGGGTGATGCCACAATTTTGTGTCAGTGCACAAATCACACCATAAGTTTGGTGCATCCCAGTATTTACTGGAGTGTCTGTAGTGTCCTATTCCCGGGCACCAGTCCATTTTTTGTCTAGGGTTTCCAATGTTAAATGATTGATTTTGCTTGTCCTAGTGTATTTTGGAGTTGGTGTATGTCTCAAATACATATTGTTGCTTATTGTGGAGGTCAGAGCGGAGACAATTGAATTTCTATAGATTTTATATTATTCTTCTGGAGAGAGAAGAAAGATAAGCACCTCTCTATAGCAACTTTCAGGTACTATTTTTTTAATCTAGTTCGGACTATTTTATTATATTTGCTTGTTGACTTTTTGTATTCCTTCAAATGTTACATGGTCCATGGGGAAAAGGGTGCAAAAATGTCTTTTATTGGTACATGTGTTAAATATCGCGTGCAGGGAATGTGCCGCCTTCTTGTGAATGAAATAGGAAAAGTTTTACATTCTCTTTTCTTTTGCCATCGCAAAATAGAAGTCACAAGTACAATGGATGTGAACATGATAATATTCTAATCCATAAATTTTGAAGTGTTATAGTCAGCAAAATCTTAACTAGTGACTATTGTTGGTGTTTTTGCCTTTAGACTAGAAAAGACAGTCCCATATCGACTACACCAAATAATGAGTATCTTAAAATAATGCTTTGCTTGTGTGTGCACATGAGGTGTGGTGAGGCACAAATGTGTGCCATGTGGAATATTTTTCTAGAAGAAAAAAGATTAATTCCAACAAGGAGACAAGTTGATTTTTGTTGTTCGAACTCAGACACAGGCTCCAGGATGCGTATGCATGCACGGGCGTGGGATCGGGGGGTAAGCGTGTACTGGCACTAGACTGTGCTGATTGTGGGATAAACTAAAATATCAAACACTATTTTTGAGTATTAGTATTTTTGTCCCACAT
This sequence comes from Iris pallida, assembly GCA_029216955.1. Classification (NCBI taxonomy): domain Eukaryota; kingdom Viridiplantae; phylum Streptophyta; class Magnoliopsida; order Asparagales; family Iridaceae; genus Iris; species Iris pallida. Next base: position 4,609 of record JANAVB010022424.1, read on the forward strand.
CGGATATGAAAAAAGGTTAAGTCTCACCCCACTCTATAAATATAGCCCCTTGGCCTCCTTTCTAAGATACACCAAAAGAAAAGAGAAACAGGAGTCTGTGAAGTACAGGGAGCCCGTTTAAGTCACAAAAAATTGACTAACGAGCATTCTAAAAGTTCTTGAAGAACTTGCTAGTTCCTGGAAGCATATCGTATAAAGACGAATCTTGCTTTGAGCAACAGTGATCTTCATCACCCTAGCAGAGTTGCCTTCGTCTCTTCCTTCTTTCATCTTCTACTCGTTCTGTGGTGCTTCAGATACTTTTGGAGAGAAAAATCGTTTGCAAAAATCTCTGAAATACTTTAAGGCTATTAGAGAGCTAATACTAGCTGAATCTCTAGTATCTGATCTCTTACAAAGGCTATTAGAGAGCTAATACTAGCTGAAAATCTCTAGTATCATATCCCCTGTAAAGGCTATTATAGAGCTAATACTAGCTAAAAATCTCTAGTATCTGATCTCCATCTAGATATGTTTCGGGTACAATAATCTCAAAGCAGGATTTAGATCCGATGGAGAACAACCGTGTAAACCTTCTCGACACACAAATTTGAGAAGTTTGACGAGGAGAACTACAACGTCTAGAAGAGAAAGGTCAGCCTTAATCTTCAACTTGTGAGCCTACACTACGTGTTGACAGATCCTGAGCCTTTGATTCCAAAAGATGAAAATGCTCGAAGGGTCACTGAGGTCACTGTTGTACAATCCAAGTAGGAGAGATAACAACCTCTGTAAGTTGCTTATCTCGAAGTCAATGGAGGACTCTCTGGCAGAGTCATATAGCAAGACGGTCCATGCCAACGACATATGGAAGTCTATGGTAAATCTCTACACGACGGATAAAAATAGGAACAAGATTCACGTGACCGAAAAGGTCTAGAGGATACGATTTGAGGATGACAAGACAATGTTGCCACAAGTCAAGGAGTTCCTCAAATTACGTCAGAAGCTAGCGAATGATGCCGTGCCCTTGGTCGATGCATTTGTCGTCAGGGGTATTATTGCCAAGCCCCTACCCGGATGGAGCAATTTCATCGCAGACATACACTACAAGAAGATGGATGTAGATCTTAAACGCCTCTTGCGCTGGATTCATATTGAAGACGAGCTGAGGACTCAAATCAAATTGGACACCTTGTCCAAACAGATGGCTGAGGCCAATCTGGTGCAAGATGAAGACTCCAAGCGGAGACATAAGGCTCCTTACAACAAAAAAGGGACGTTCATCAATAGAAGTTGAAGTTGACTCAGTTCAAGCCAAAGTCCAAAGCACCTGGGACTTGTTTCAACTGTGGCAAGAAAGGCCACTGGAGGAAAGACTGCAAGAAAAAACTAAATAGAAAGTGTCACGACCCGCACCCTGATTATGGGCACGAGCATGTGGGTACATCCAGCATACGCCGCAGAATCGACGGTATAACGTTGTATAGGTCTACTAAAAAATATAGCATCTAGACACAATATATATGTACCTGTCATCTACGTACAGAGGTATATAATCTCAACTCAATCACAAGACATCTAAGGAAGATATGGGTTGGCCCAATGATTACATTGTGTTTTTGAATATGGCTAATCAGTTAAGTTTAACATAATGATGTCACTAATATTCATATACTCACTATCATGTTGCTACTTAAACTTAGTATTGTCCTAATTGTCCTATATTATACTGCTATGCTTGTATCGTACTGCAACATATTTTGTTGGCCTAACATGCTATCATGTTCTTACTTAAACTTAGCAATGTCCTAATTGTCCTATATTGTATTGCTATGCTTGTATCGTACTGCAACATATTTTGCTGGCCTAACATGTATTTGTAGACATGCAGTAAGCATGATCTAACATGATCAAACAGGACATAGGCAATGAAGAATTAATGTTGGACCAAAGACGGCGTCATATAAAGGGATTTCTCCGAACCGCCTAACGACCTATCCGGGACCTCGCATCGGGGGTTCCACTGCCCGGTCAGCGGACAGGGGTCGAGGGGGCAGCGCCCCCCGTCGGGGGTTCGGGCCGAACTCTGTCCCCTGATTTCCAGCACCCTGATTTTTAGGGCCTGCTTGCTACCAGCTGTCCAACGGCCAAAAATTTGAATTATCCATACCGAATTCTGGCCGAATTCTGCTTGTCCCGAACCCTATAAATAGGCCTTGGTTTCTCTCATTTGAAACCATCCACTCTTCTATTCTTCTTCTCTTACATAGCCTATATAGTCAAGAGCCTTACTCTTCCAATCTACTAGCCACAAAACTTCCTAAGCCCCAAGGTACTCAAGTGCGATTCAGCTAGAAGTTTTTGTGCAAGAGTTGAAAAGAAAAGTCACTTGGACAATTCCAAGTCGCTTGAAAAATTCCAAACAAATCGCCACTGCGATCCTCTGTAAGAAGTTGACGTGCTCTTCTGAAGAAAAGGCACGGGTTGTAAACTACTATTTCACAAATAGTGGGTTTGAATCCTGAGCTAGAGTTCTCAGGCCTGGACTAGTCCTCCACGAGGGAAACCAGGTTAAAACTGCTGTGTTTGCGTATGCTCTTCTGATCTTTATTTACTTCCGCATTTCTCTCTGATTTATTTACTATCTTGATAGTTGTTTTGTGGAGGTGATATAGAGTTAATTTTTTATTTGGTGATTATTGACACAAACTATATTCACCCCCCTCTAGAGTTGCCTACACTTGTGTTTTCAATATGCACGAATATCATATAGATATGATAGAAATATATGAACTGAAAAAGGTGCGAAGTCATAACACAGTTTAGAGTTAAATATATAACACAAGAATCGAAAGTATAACATATAACATAAGTCTCAATACTAGCTGGAACGCAGTCCAGTCAAGCCTATCTAACAGTTTAAGCAGGAGGTAAATCCTCTACTGGCACCAAGGGTAATGTCTCATCAAAATCTCTATTCTGGCCATACCCGTAAAAGGTAGAGCAATCAGCCAACATGTCCTCTGTAAACATCAACGGTTATCCTATCAGGGCAAGTACACCTCCAACAACAGTTCTATAGTATTGACAAATGCTGTAAGAGACAATTATACACTACTAAACTACAGGCAAATAGCGATTAAATTATTAGCGACGGACAACTCAGTCGCCTATTAGGGACTGAAAGACGACGGCGTAGTTTATTAAAATATATCATAACTTTAGCGACTAACTAGCGAGATGGTAGCGACGGATAATGTCTAACGACGTACTAGCGACGGAAGAATCCGTCGCTACGTTTCCGTAAAAATCGAAAGAGAGCATTTTATTTTCACTCTGAAAATTTTTAACAAAAATTTTCATTCTTCCCCCCTCTTCCCCGATCACCCGACCCCTCCGGTGCCCCCCCCCCCTCCGGCGACCCCTCCTCCGTTGACCCCCCCCTCCGGCGACCCCCCTCCGGCGACCCGCCCTCCGGCGACCCCCCCTTCAGGTACTCTTTTTTCCTCCTCTCCCTCTCATTTTCCCCCTAATTTTTGGATTTTTGTATTTTTTTTGCTTATTAGGGTTTCGATTATGGGCAAGGGGTTTCGACTAAGTTTCGATTAGGTTTCGACTAGGTTTCGATTAGGGGCGAGGGGTGGAGGGATCCTTGATGGGATCCCGATCTATTTAACCATGAGTACTTGAATTTCTGGTATAATTTGCCATGACAGGAATAATTTGAGAATGAAACAAGAACAATTTAGGGAAATTTAGGGTTTATTGAGCTGGAAAAGCAATGTAGAAAAGCTGCAATAGCAAGTAAAAAGTGCAGGTAAGTAAAGTAGAAAAAAAAATTAATTCAACAACAAATTTCTGATCATCTTCATTCCAATTTGCTCTTATTTATACTGCAGCTGGCACTGGTATCTCCTGTGCTGAGGTGGCACTGGAAAGTGACACCCTCATCTAAGAGTGGATCCTTCAGCTTCCTTCCAAGACATGCCTGAATATTTATTATTGCATTTGAACTAGGGCCTGGATCCCATATAGTTATCACCAACTTCCTACTTTCTGTAACATCCCACCTCTCCCTAGTTTCAAGGTCCGTGGTTGTATCACTAAAATTTGGTGATACAGCAGAACATATATATGACTTGCCAAACAATGTCAGATCCTTCGTAATATTAACATAGTAGATTGATGAGCTTTTCCAACAGACAGCCAAGCTAAAGCCTTCAAATATGATGGGCAAGTGCTGTTCTGACCTCTTAGAGTAATGAACATCAAAATATAACTCATTTTCTGCTCCACACCAAATAAAACCTGGTCCTAAAACTTAGCAACTTTAGGTTTGCTTCCAGCAGTCCCATTAGAATCTTCAACCTCAAATGTAATTGGATAGAAGGGTGGAATTGCAGCTAGTGCATCCGGAGTCAAAGGAAGTCCACATGCTTCAATCTGGTTTCGACAAGAATAGAAATCATTGGAGCCCAGGATAGTAATATCAAAACCCTCCCAAAGTAGCTTGTCTAATGCATCCTTCCTTGTCTTGTCAGTGAAGATCCCCTTTGCTGCTACTACAACATTTTGAACTGCTTTAATTTCTGTATTAAGAGTTTGCCGTAGCCACAGTACCAACAGTTCTAGGCAATTTTCCTCTAACTTTTGAGCTATAGCTTCATCAAAATCAGCTGCCCACATCATCTCCCATATACAAAGGGCTTCCGTAAAGGGTAGCTCACGACAAAAAAACACCAGCAACATACTAAAAGCAAAATGAAGGCTTTCAGCTCCAATGACTGAAAGTTGTTCAAAAAATACAGAATCTGTTAGTGCCAAGATCTTCCACAATCCTTGTAATTGACTCCTCACCCCAGTTGGTCCTTCCATCTGGAAATTCTCACACATTCTTCGTAGAAGCATCTCAAAGCACCAAAAGGCTTCCTTGAAATCACTTTGAACCTGATACTCGCTATAATTTGATACTTAAAAAACAAAAAAATAGAGATACCTGGGTTCCATATTATGATTGTCTGATCCCTACTTCTTGCTATAGCCCAAGGGTAACTTACAATGATAACACGTGCAGACTCTGGGTTGATGGACAGGTCTGTCAGTCCATTTTCAGTGTGGACCGAGTCTTCGACACCTTCATAAGTGTTGCTCCTTGAAGACAGTGTTGCAGCAGTTACATCTCTAGTGTCTTCAACCGAGCTTGGCTTCATTTTATGTTCATGTCCAAATGAGCTATCTTCCTCAATATTCTTTCCCAGACCTCGATAATCTGTATAATTCAAGATCTTTTCCTCCATACCACCAGGCATATTTAATGTGGAGGCAATTGAATTTGCAACTTCTGTGATGTTCCAAGGGATAAAAAGGGGGCACCAGCTCCTAAAGGTTAAATCATCTTCAGTTCTTCTAGCACACTAGGGGCATAGGTTGAATCATCTTCAATGAAGGGTTCTCCAATGTTCTCTCCAACACTAGTAGGCTTAACATCCTGCACCAAGGATGGCTGCAAAGTAGGTGCTACCTGGATTTTCTATTCAAATGATTTTGAATCCCTTTTTGCTTTATATTTCTGAAATGCTGCATTTAATATCTAGATCCTTGTCTCATGTGGACTTCATGCAGCCATGATATAGATTGGAGTTGGTGTAGAGAGGGAATTTTGGTTCAAAACCTCAGGGTTTCATTTAGAATTGGTCAATTCTTCTAACAGTTGTTCGAGTGTATCAAATTTGCCCTCAAATTTATCAAATCAACGATTCAAATCCATAATTATACCTAACAAAGCTCCTATGGTGCCTTTGATGGAGATAAATCGATCCTCATCCACTGGAACTCTCCTTCCTTCTGATGTCACCCTCCTCAAGGCTCATCATGGCCGGAGTTTCCTTCCTAACTGCCTTCACTCACTGGATCTAGAGGCTCTGATACCACTTGGTGGGATCCTTGATGGGATCCTGATCTATTTAACCATGAGTACTTGAATTTCTGGCATAATTTTCCATGACAAGAACAATTTGAGAATGAAACAAGAACAATTTAGGGAAATTTAGGGTTTATTGAGCTGGAAAAGCAATGTAGAAAAGCTTAGCAAGTAAAAAGTAATGATAATTGTAATATTTAATTAATTGTTCATTTAATTCAAATTGGTAGCGTACCGGATTCTTTTAGGTATATATAGCTTCTCCAAGAACAAAGTAACGATGATTGTAAAGCAAAATGGAGTATGTTTGCTCCATAGTTGTTTAAGGTCTCGCTATCGGACTAACACTCTAGGATTCCCTTCCTTTGAAGTCACATATGCGATCGAGTTGACAGCCTATAGTTAAAAAAGTATAAAAAATTAGATAGTATCATGTGTCAGGGTGTGTGTTTCTAGGAGTCGAGTTAGGACTGAGTATCAGGCTCAGGGGGCAGTATACGTATGAGGGCTTATCCAGGGACAGTTTTAGTAACATAGGATGTCGACCCGCCCTCCGGCGACCCCCCTTCATAGGACCTATACAACTATAGATGTAGCAGCATCAGAAAACTTGCATGCTGTATTTAGGTACACTTTTATGTTAAGTTTGGGTAGGGGTGTAAGTGTAGGATTGGAAATTCACATAGTTTAATAATGGTTGAGTCTCAGATAGGAAGGGAATGTGTATGTATTAGTAGTTAGGTTTTATATATCAAAAATATATGCATATCCCGGTTACATATAGCAAGTGTGAAGTATAAAAAATTGAAAATATGTGTATTACATATGCATTTTTAGATTTCCCTATGGCGGGAGGCGAACGTGGACGTGGACGTGTACGTGATTCAGATTTGCCTATGACAGGAGGCAGACATGGACGTTTGCAGCATGGGTCTGGCTCACGTCCGACTCCTTTGGAGCATCTAGGTCGTCCACCTGTCGACGAGGATGAGTTCCTAGATGTTCATGATGGGTTATCTCCTGGCGCTGCCCATTCATCGGTCCGGAGAGCTACTCATTCGTCCAATACTCCAACGACTACTCCGACGACTACTCCTACGACCACTCCGGTCGCTTCTACCCCTACGGTCGCTCCCAATGCGGCCAATCCCTATCCAGACTTGGTGATCGAGCGCAAAGTCTACAGACGACGCGTAGGAAATCCTTCGACGTTACCGAAGCGCCCAGTCGACGTCCATCTTCCGGAGCTGTGGGCCGATGGGCAGACGTAAGTATATGTATTTTAGTTTATTATAAATTCATATATTTATTCATATATTCTTCATATATAGTAGCAGATGCCGTACATTGTTTTATTATCTCATGTTTTTTTCGATCTACGCCGGGCGAGATCTAGGCGAATTGATTTGTCGTAATTTCTATGGGCCGTACCTGAACTTCGGCGACATCCCGGCGGAGATGCGGTTCGTTTGGCTTGACGCGCTGAGGGTATGTATAATGGTCTTTCTTTACAATATGTATCAAAATTTTGTTCATTCATGTGCGTTTATCTTATTTATAGGCGTCGTACTGGTGGCCGGAGCATAGGGACCAGGCCATCCGGATGTGCTAAAAGACCGTATCTAGCAAAAGGATACGTGACATGATCCACGACCAGAAGGCGCTTGTTTCGATTAACAAAATGTCTAGAAGAAATTGGCTTTTGAAAACAAAAACAAGAAGAAAAGTACAAGAAGTACTAATTTGATTCTGGGAAAGTATTGCTATGGAAGTCTGATTCGTAAATGATCACTTTGTTCCTTGGACCATATGATGATGATGAAGATCACTGCTTGAAGTAGAACAATTTGGAAGAACTAATGCACCAGAAAGGTATCGACGCACTTGGGCACTGATGGCGAGGCCGAATGCTTTCCTGCTTTGCTTCACTTTGTTCTGGAAGAAAAGTTGAAGAAGGATGCTCTAGAGAATCAAAATCTCGAAGCTCTGATCTCTGTATTCTCTCCTGTCTCTCCCTGTGTGTGTCTTTGTTATGAGAAAAATCAGTCTATTTATAGACTAGGGCTTCCGTGCGTAAAAGGGCATCAAAATCTGTCTTTACGCTAACAACTGCCATCCACGATCAGAGTCATCCTCTGTATATGCTGACACGTGTCCCATCATTTCAGTAAGAATAGGATACATATACACACGTTCTTCGAAATATGTGGCATGAAGACCACGTAGGCACACCACGTTCCAAACTGGCCAGAACGAATAGGACGTAAAAGGATGAGCGTAAACTAGCTCTGTCATAGGTTTCCAGCGTAAAGTGGTTATTGAATAACCTTGAGCGTAAAATGGCTCAAATAGACTTCATGCACACATTGTTTTTTATGAGCGTAAGGACTCATGTAAACCTCCGTGCGTAAAAGAAACCATTCAGTGAGCGTAAAGTAGCTCGATCTCTATAAACGACAACAATGGTCTTTGTATGAGACAAATTCCATTGAATTCTGTGGTAAATGCCATCATTGATATCTTCATGTCAAAGTCTGCATTAAATGCGAGATTTGATAGCCTTTGTCCAGTGTGAAAGAGGCTGCTCAGTCCTTGGCGTAAAATCACCGGTGCAGACCCAAGCGTAAAATGATCAATCTGTTTAGGCGTAATACAATTAGCCTTGTCTTGGGCGTAAAGAAATTATCCGTTCTGTTAGGCGTAAAGCAGGCCACTTACGAATGAGATGACTCTTTCTTTGAAGCACTTTTTACGCTCCTACAAGACCCCCTTCAAAGTTTTCAAATGTCTCCAAAATTTGAAATACTTTGAACAGCAACGTAAAAGTTGAGATTTGATGAGCGCAAAATTCGGGATATGCAACAGTCATCCGCGTAAGAGCGAGGATATCCAACAGTTAGCGTAAATATAGGGATATCCAACAGTCGGTTTTGAATCTCTCTATAAATAGACCTTTTTAGAGAGAGAAAACACTTTTACTCATTTTCTTGAATCTCTTTGCCTTTTCTTTCTTCGAAACTGTGATCTGATGGCTCCTAAGAAATCATCCGCCGCCGGCAGCAAGAGGAAGAAACCAGCCATTGGTTCCTCGTCGACCGATCATGTGAAGTCATCACCACCACAACGAAACCCTAACCCGGCCGTGGCTCCGCCTATGATAGGTAAAAACCCTAATCTTCAGTTGAGAGAAAATAAATCCGTCGGGGAAGAAGAAGATAAACCAATCTTTCAGCTCTTTACGCCCACGTTGTACGTGTTAGCGTAAAGTTGAAATAAGATTGTACGTCCACGTTGTACGTGTTAGCGTAAAGTTAAAATAACATTGTACGCCCACGTTGTACGTGTTAGCGTAAAGTTTAACAAGAATACGCCCACGTTACACGTGTCAGTGTAAATCTGTTTTTGTGCCCACAGCTAAGATGCTAGCGTAAAACTTAACTACGCTCATGTTCGTACATGTCAGCGTAAAAAGTTGCATTACGCTCATGTCACTGTATGGTAGCGTGAAGTTAATCAATCTTTTCTGAGAGGTTTTGTCGAACCAATACTGCATGAGTTTTTCTTCAACTCTTAAAAACTTCGAACTAACTTGATCTCTTTTGTTATTTGACCAGTGGATCTGCAAGTTCACCCCCTCGCTGAAGTTTTCGGATCATCAGTTGGCATGGTAGGTTCGAACTATTTGGAAGATTTATCTCATGTCCAATTTCCCCAGTCGAATCCCGAGTATCCGGCAGAGAGGGCACAGTTGATAGCAGCTCAAGGGGATAGATTGTTGCTATCCATGATAAATGGGGAGTTGTTGAATTCACTAGACGGACAATACTTCGCAAAACCAGCCTTTCTGTTTGGAGATGCCATTGATTGTAAATCCCAGACACACCCCAAGAAAGAGTCTTGGGTTTTTAAATTTGGGAATAGAGCTATGTATCTTCCAGATATGGACAGAGATTATCCTTTATCGGCATTCGTCCATGCCACTCATCCTCGATAGATGTTGTAGAATTTGACTCCCAACAGTCATGGACGTCCGGGTAGAATTGTCTTCAAGAGAGAGCGTGCCAATGATATGGGATACTTTGCCAGTGTTTCCAATGGAGGTGTTATTTCTATCTTTGGCCTTATGCCAGGCTCTAATCCAAGCGAAGATTCGGGCCTAATACAGCGAGTTCAAACCCCGATGTTTATCAATAAATTTATGAAGGAAGCTGTTTATATCCTCAAACCAACCCCAAACTGCCAGGGTGGTTGACTCCATTCAACCAGAGTTGGATTCAGATAAGCCTTTGGATGATGAAGAACTTTGAGGAAGAGTTGAAAGATATTGGCTTATACGAAGCAGTAGCTTCCACCAGCTATGGTATTCCTGCGAATGGAAACTTATTTCTGGCCTTGATGGAGCTATATTTAAGTTCAACTGGAACTTTTGCTACTTCGAAAGGTAAAATGGGTCTTGCCCTTCATGAGATGCAGTTTATTTCGAAGCTGTCAATGGGGGAGAACCCATATGAAGAATACGTTCCCTCCAACAGGGAGCTTGCTGAGATCAGAGAAGTTAACCCTCAGTTAGTCGAGACATACGAAGAACTGATGTGCCATTACCTGACTTGTACCACGATGCATGAAAGTACGTCCCATCTGGCGTATATCAACAAGTGGACGACTTATCTCTTCTTCCACAAGGATAAAATCTCCAAGGAAAATAAAGAAAGGTTTCAAGAAAACAAAGCTCCAGTAATCAACATAGATTCGACAATCCCTTCTAACAAGGTTCGGGATATGATGGTTACTTACAAATTCTCGAATAAATATCTGTCTACGAAGACTGGGGAATTTCCTGCAGGAACTGAAGCCTTGAGCTTCCTCAGATATGGTAGTCAGAAAATCTCTCGGAGAGCTTTGCTGGCAGGCTTTCTTTCTTTATGGTTGAGAAGATGGGTTGTACCGGGTATTGGTACTGTTGACAGAATTCATCGCAGTGTACTATGGCCAGCAATACGTCTGGTATTTAAAGTCAGGATCAACCTGCTATCGGCCATGGTGTGTCGGATAAATACAGGTTTGAGAACCTTCGGTGAGGAGTTAATCAACAATGCTCCTCATCGGAAAGTTTTTCCTAGGGTAGAGATGCCCTACACTTATTTGATGGGCTGGTTGTTGCATCACATCTGTAGATTATTACCGCCGGGCCCAGGCGATGATGTGGATGTCTTTATCCAAAAATTCAGCAAAGCTACATGGATTGCTACAACTGTAGCAGATACCCGAGCGGTTTTGAATTATTCATACAGTTCGAACTTCTTTTGTACCCGGCCGCATGTTCCGGCAGACTGCTTCGGTGTCCAGTTTGAAGATAAAGTTGACGGAAGAGTTGTATTGCCACAGTTAGTCTTTAGGTGGCTTCAGTGCATCAGACCGTCTCATCTAATGTACAAAAACGAAGACAATTGTGTGTTCGAACCATACTTACCCAGTAGGTTTGCTCGCCAATTTGGATACGACCAACTTCATGTTGGTAATCCTCTAACTAATTTCCGTTACTATGGGAAATTACTTGACGGAGCTAGAGGATGGAGGTATTTTGGTAGTGCTCGAACTGGTGCTAAATTTAGAATTTCGACTGCCACCAGTACCACAGAACTGTATATACTCCATATATATGCCTACTTCTATGCTTCAATTCGTTCCTTTGCCCATGGTTACAATATGAAGGGTAGTCTGAGGTGGCCGAAAGAAGGAGATATTGAGGAGCATGTCAGGGTACCAGCAGACATCCCTGACGACACTGGCATCCCAGATCCGTTTCTAGTAGTTATCCCGACAGGAGTTGGAGAACCAGCTGCAGAACCTATCATTATTGGTAAAGGCCGCAAAAGAAAACAAGGTGCAGCTGCCACATCTCCAGAAAAAACTCTAGAAAAGAGGAAGAGGTCTACCACAAAAGGGCCTTCCAAGACAAGCGTTCACACTCCAGAAGAGGATATTGAAGAAGATCCTCTCGTCGGTCCTTCTTCAGTTCATCCTGGAGAAGGGTCTTCAGCCCCTCCACAGACAGTTGGATCAGGATCTGTAACACTTTTGTCTCCTGGACGTCTTAGCACCTCGCTTTATTTATCTTTGCCGTCCAAGGCACAAGTTACGGAAGGTACTACTACTGTATCTGCTGCTGATCAAGATCGCATTCCATCAGACGAACCGGCTCTTGACTTTGAGGACGATGACTGGGATGGTGATTATGACACATATCTTGAAAAAAATGCACATATTCCAAGTATTATACAACACCTATACGGAATTATGTATCAAGGTTTCGCATACTAACTTATTTTTGTTCATTTTGCAGATGTCATAATTGCACCAAAGCCTGTAATTCCTCTTCCTCAAGAAGAAGAAATCTATGAAGGAAATGAGGAATCTGAAGGGGAAGCTTCCTCTTCAGGAAACTCAGATGTTGGAGAAGGGGGAGTGCAAAAGCCTGAGATGGAGCCTCTAAAAGACCATCCTCCGTCGCTTGAGGCCCAACAAGCACAGTCTGATGGAGGAGATGCTGGAGGCATACTTGAACTTCCAACCGAAGCTGGGGAAATGATAACATCCTCTACTGTTGTCACCGATCCAGTACCAATTTCTGATAAGACAATGTCAGAATCTGAACCAGCTCCTGTAGTTGTCATCACACCCATTGATATTACCGCCGCCAGAACTCCAGAAACGGTCGGGGTGACAGATATTGAAGATGTTGATACTGAGGTCCTTGGAAACCAGACATTATCGGTTCCATCCCCATGTGTTGTTACACCGATTGGAGATATAATCCCTGAAGCTTCTAGGGATCCATTGGCTATAACGGTGATAGCAACAACGACTTCGTCTCACCCTGCTGTTGTACCCCCGCTATCTGCTTCTGATCTTCAAGAAAAAGACCCGTTGGATATTGTCGCCAGGCCAAGTTCCAGCACAGAAATGAATCTCCTAGTTGAGATTTATACCGACACATTTTACAAAAGTTTGGCAACCTTGATAAAAATGGTCCTGAACGAGGGCCTCAATTATGAGACTTTGAAGACGGCAATGGCTTTGACCATCAATAATGTTGCTCTGTTCAGAGATATAGAGAGAGCTGCCAAATTAGAGAAAATTATGGAGGACCTTGAACAACCAATCAGAGAATATCTCAGGCTGTCAAGTAGAACTGTAGAAAGTCTTATTGAGGAGGAATATGAAGCCTTAACAGCCGATTTCCTTGCTCGGGAAGCTACATACAATGAATCTCTTCGTGAACATAGTCTGAAGGTTGCCAAAGAGAAAGCATTCTTGGCTGGGATAAAGCCCTCACTTCACAGTCACAGGGTAGCTTATGATGCTCTGAATATAGATATTCAGAACAAAAATCATGAAATCCACGAGTTCGAGGCAGGGTTGGCTCGCCTTAAGGCTGAAAGAGAAAGGATGATCGAAGCTCGAAATCTGCACCTTATCCAGAGCTCGGTTTTAGAAGAGAAAGCTTATGGGGCTGAATCAACTATCAGGACCCTCGATGAAGCTAAAGAGGGTTTAATAACCACCTTCGCTAAGCTTTCTTACATTTGCACCCTTGAGGCTCGACGTGCCGAGGCTACAAAGAAAGTTATGAGTTCTCTTGGTAAACGGCTAGAAAAACTACGGCAGTTACTTCTAGATATTTCTACTCCACTTTAAAAGAATTTCTTGTAATCCATTTTGCAATATTTCCAAGATGAATGAAATATATGTTTTATGATCCTATCGTTTATTTGGAACAATAGGTGTGAGATAGGAGATACTTATCAGAGGTTATAGGAGCATGACAAGTCTTTTAAACTCAATACATTATATCTATCCAGAGGTAATATGGACATGATAGATAAGTAGATTTAATATTCATCCAGCGGTCATGAGAACATGATGAAATAATAAATTCAATTAATCATCTGATGAGACAGAAGATTAATCTCTTCTTGAGAATATATAATGCGATCAGAGATAATATGGACGTGATAGTATGTAAGAACTCAAAGAATAGTAGATTAATATCTATACAGAGGTCAAATGAATATGATAGATAAAAAAAAAGAAATACTCGCCAGAGGTAATATGAACATGACAGTATATAAGAAGTAGATAAATGTCTACGCAGAGGTCAAAATGATAGGTAGGAAGATTTGATATTTATTCAGAGGACTTAAGATCGTGATAAATAACGAATCCAACTTTATGTGCCAACCGGCAAAATATATGAAAAGAGATGAGTAGTCAGCTTGACCAAACTTTGGTAGCTGTGGGATAATAAGACAGATGTCATTGAATTTCTTCCGAATCTGATGAGCTAGAAGAGAATTCTTCTTGTATATCGTCATCAAAAATGTGGGACGGATCATATCCCAACCCATGACGAGTCTTCTGGTAAAACGGATCACCGCATAATGGTAGTCGTCTACCCTTTCCTTGATTAAGACCTTGCATAGTCTTTAAATCATATCCCATATTTTGAATGATCTTGATAGATTGTTGACTATATTTGTCAATTCGGATTCTTCCTTTATCTTTATCCTTCAGATCATCTGTCTGAGTAACAGGAATATTTCTGGCCAGGCCAAATACAATTTGGCGCTTGTTTTTTTTATCAGATGGGACCACGAAATAGGATTCTTCGTATCGTCTGAAAGTTACGCAAGCTTGTGATGAAGCGGCTACAGGAAGCAGATAGGGAGAAGATGTCAAGAACTTTTGAGCATAAGGTCCAACATCAACATGAGGAGGGAAAGAATTCTCTTTATGATCAATGTATAAAATTTCTTCCGGCTCTATGTTGTCTTTATATTGATGACTTTGATTATCAGAAGATAAAGTCATTCTCTCAATAAATTTGACAGCTATATACTCGAAAAGGAGATCTTCATTGATATCAAAGAGATGAGCAATATTTACATCATTTACAGTCTGATTGCTACGCTTCGGATTAGTCAACGGTGGACCATCATCCGTCTTCTGCGTAGAATTGCCAATATTAACGATCAATGGTGATTCTGAATCATTCGTACCAGAAGTACGCCCTTTAACTTTGATCATAAAAGGTTGAACTTGGCTCTTAGCAGGAATTTTTATTGATTCCTCAGATGAAGTTTGAGTTCTTCCTTTAACCTTGATTATCAAAGGTTGATCATTGACAAGTTGAGATTGGATTCGTCCCTTGACCATGATCTTCAAGGGTTGTTCCTCTGGCGGATCTTCATTGATAGACTGATCCTCAGATGATGATTTTTCAGCCATGTCTGATATCTCTTTCGTATGCTCTTGTTTATAAAGCCTTGAATCAGAGAAGTAGGCTTCGACACCCTTGAAAGGATTAATATCAGCAAATTTAGTTTTCACAACTCCTTGAGAATCTACATATTTGAAGCATTGGTGGAGAGTTGAAGGCACAATATTGTGCTCATGAATCCCCGGTCTTCCAAGAAGAATATTGTAGGATACATCCGAGTTGATAACATAGAAAGTTACCATGGTTCGAAGGTCACCAATCTGAATCTGCAATCGAATCTTCCCCAGTAGCTTACTCTTGCCAGAGTTAAAACCAACAATAGTGGTACTAGTATAAGTCAGCTCACTAGTAGGAATCCTCAGGGGTCTTAGCATACTCTGAAGAATTATATTGATTGAGGACCCGGGATCAATGTAGATCCTGTCAATTTCAGTGGATCCGATATATCCAGTGTAGCACAGAGGCCTATCATGCTTGTTGTATTTCAATAGCATATCCTCTTGTGTAAAGATGATATTGGGAATTGCTTCCATCACACTATGACATTGTGGACATGACACTGGCATATTGTCGGGAGTCTTGAGTTGAGCTAAGCATGAATCTGCTTGAAGTAAAGCTTCGCTCAAAGTCTCTCTGCTTTCTCTGGAGAGGCGAAGCAGTTCAAATATAGACAATCTAGCCGGAGTATTGGCTAACTGAGCTAGAATATCGAACTTGTAAGGCTTCATTGTCACCCCCTGACTGGAAGCAGACCTTAATGGGATATCAAAGCGTACTGCCTTCTGTTTCCCCTTTTCAACCACAGACGGTTTAGCAGGAACAGGAGAAGGTTGAACCGGTAGTATTTCCACTACATCTTCTGCTTCTTTGGAAGATCTCTTATAGTCTTTGTGGTACTCTTTTCTAGATCTTGTACCAGCAAAAGTTTCTTCCTCAGACTCAGGAGAAGAAAGTACCATATTACAGGATTTAGTCTTTCTTCCTTTAGCCTTCTTCTTGTGAGGATTGTTACGAGGGACTTCAGAACCCAATCCAGCGGTAGAATTCTGATTTTGAATTTGTAAAAGAAGACGTATTCCTTTATCATGGTTCAAACCTTCGGCCTTTTGAAAGTCGTAACCCATCTTCTTCATGAGAATAACAGATTGCTGACTATACAAATGGATAGGCAGTAGACTTTGAACAGGTGTTTCAGCACAGGAAGATGAATGAATCTCTGCAACTACAGGAGAATGAAACACAGACGTCTCTGTAGTTAAGGGAGGAGAAGGATTCGGGATACGAGGAGAAATCCCTGTTGGAGCTTTTTCATAAGCAGCAAAGACTTGTTGTGCCCGGTATAAAGGAACACTATTCATGGCTAGCCACTGCTGATGAGTAAGCTTGAGCTTGGTAGGAGGAGCTGGACTTAGAGGACATATGTTTAGTCCTTTCAGTCTATCTTCTAGAGGGAGGCCGTCCCATAGATGATCCAAGTCATCAGGATCTGGAATAATATGAGAAATCATGTTGCAAGTTTTGACTTTCTTGCCTTTCTTAGATTTTGAAGCTTTACCTTTATTTTCTAGTTCAGGCACTAAGTCAGGATGTACCCACATGATTTCACCATTCTTCAATGTGAGAGGCAGCAATCCTGTATTTTCTTCCCTGGCAGGCGGGATATTCACAATCTTCATTGTCGCCTTCGGAATTGGGATAATTCCATCTGGGACTTGTTGTGGAGGAAAATCCCCAAACTGAAGAGAAACCATATTGGTTGTCACCGTATGGTCATCATTGGTTAAAGCGATGGTGCCACCATTTATCAGCTCTTGGATCTTCTTTTTCAAGACATAGCAAGCACTGGTAGGATGATTAATGTATCTATGATAGATACAATACTTGGGATTGTCGGTCAGATTTACCTCATTAGGCCTCTTTGGCTCTGGAATCTGAAGTTTACCACTTTTTACCAGACATTGGAATATCCCTGGAATATCACTTTCGTCAAAAGAGTATTCTTCCTTTGACCTGGAGGATTCCTGATTACCTGACATCATTTTATTCTTGGAAAGATTGACCATAAGAGTATCTTTTCCTTTCATATTACGATTGCCAGGATTATTACCAGGATTATTTTTCTTCCCTTTATCTTCTGAAGCAAAAATCATCCCATGTTCGCGAGCCAACCTACCATTGGTCTCGGCAGAAACTGCTGCTATGATAAATGAAGCCCAATCTGAGAATTGGGAACCTGTGAAGACAGCAATGGATGGTCGCAGATTCATTTTGCATGTATCGATCAACGCTGAATCTGGCATACCAGGAGGCATCTTTAGAGTAGCCTGTCGGAAACGTTCAATGAACGTCCGAGTATCTTCTTTATCCTTTTGTTTTATTTCTATTAAGGAGGACATATTCATGTCCATTCCTCCTTCATAGAAGCGGGAGAGAAACATTGCCTTGAATTCGTCAAAAGACGAAATAGAGTTATCAGGTAAGCTACGATACCAGTCATAAGTCGAACCCGTCAAACACCCAATGAACACTCGAGTGAGAAGAGGATCATTTTTTCTGCAAGTGTACAGTCATAATATCAAAGTAATTAATATATTGGCTGGGAGATGCTTTTCCATCGAATAAAACCATGGATTGTGGCTTGAACTTTGGTGGAAAGGGCACATCATTCCAATGAGGAGGATAAGGTTGTTTAATCCCTAACCTCTGGAGTTGATCTTTGTGCCTTAAAACTTCAAACTGTGCTTTAAGTTCACGTACTGCTTGAATGGCTTCACTGGTTTGAGGAAGCGCATTTGACTGAGTAGTCGTTGGATGTACCATGACCCCCACTGGGGGTGGTACATCTTCTAGAATAATGGGATCTGGAGATGCAGAATTTTGATTAGCAGCAGGCTCTTGAATGTTCAAAGGTATTTCAGCCCCTTGACTATCTTGAGTTTGTGCTGCTACTGGTGCCGGTGTCACTACTGTCGGTTGAGCAGTTTGCTGATTCAAAATTATTTGATGCATGCTTTGTACCATATTAAGCATATCCTTCAGTGATTGTTCAACAGCAGTGAGACATTGTTCTGTATTAGCAGATGACGTCTCTGGTTCATCTCCAACAGCGTAGGATTCAACCTCTTTTGAAGACACAGAAGGATTTGTATAGAAGTACGAATCCACGCTATCGGTATCAGACTCAAAAGATTGAGTACCCCCAGCCTCTGAATCAGAAGTCTGCAAATGTCTTTGTCTTCTTGACCGAGTATTCTGATATACTCCTTCAAAGGAATCAAGAAGCCTGTTGAACTGTTGTTGACTTGGAGTTTGGGACGTGTTCCGTCTTGGATGTCGTCCTCTGTTAGTATGAGATGTTATGTTGACTGACACATATGGCAACTCATGTTCTTGGTCTTCAGCTTGATGTGGAGGTGTATTGAAACTCAATCGATCAAAAACCGATCGTCTTGAAGCTGAACAACAACAGTTAATCACAACCTGGTGGTATTCACAAAGATGTTTTTCTTGGGGGAATGTCACCGGAGATTGTCTATTCTTACGCTTTTGCATTAGCAATTCGTGCAAGTCAGAAGGAGTGGATGAAGTATTCTTCTTTATTACATTTGGGGTAGAAAAACGTTTAGTCCCTTGTGTATAAAGAAGATTACTGGCTGCATTCGCAGAACCAAATTGTACATTTCTACGCGTTTGGAATTGTGTGCGTAAATCTTGAGATTTAGCACACAGGACTCCATTTTCTTGGCGTGTGATTTGTAAGTTTGGTACCTTGCGTAAAGCAGTATAAGAAGGTTATTGGTGTAGAACAGAAGTTTTACCAACAATATTTTTACGCTGCACACGTTTAGATACATTCACATTTGACATGTGAGCATCATTGTGAATTTCATCTACACTGTCATAGACAGGAGATCTATCTTTACGCATGGAACGTAAAATCTTGTTATCTGCCATGTTACCAACAGGAGATTTTGTTTTACGCGAGGAGCGTAATTTATTTGGGCCTACCACGTCACCGACGGAAGACTGATTCTTACACCCAGAAGCACAAGCTTTAGAGTCTGCCCCATTACGAATGGGAAACTCATTCTTATGAACTGAACGTAAAATTTGGTTCTTACCCACTGAGCGTAAAATTTGATTTTTACGCAGTGGGCGTGAAACCTGGTTATCTTCACCGTTACAAACGGGAGACAAATTGTCACACTTCGAGTGCAACTTTGAAATAGGGACTGCCTCGTTATGAACGGGAGCCCCTACGACAGGAGTGGAAAGAATTCCCTTGTTATCAGAAGCAGCAGAGAGATCGGAAATCACTTTGGATTTGGGAATCCAAACTTTTCGTGCTTTGCGAGACTTTTAAAATTGGAATGGCAAGAACCACCCCCAGTTCGGAGCATTTCTTCATAGGCAGTCTGGTCGAAGTGCACCACCGGAGCCTTCTTGGTCGAACCGACCGAAACATCATCATATTGAGCAATCACCTCCTCGTCAGAGGAGAAGGTCGTCCCCAGCAGAGTCGCCATTTTTGTTTCGATTAACAAAATGCCTGGGAGGAATTGGCTTTTGAAAACAAAAACAAGAAGAAAAGTACAAGAAGTACTAATTTAATTCTGGGAAAGTATTACTATGGAAGTCTGATTCGTAAATAATCACTTTGTTCCTTGGACCATATGATGATGATGAAGATCACTGCTTGAAGTAGAACAATTTGGAAGAACTAATGCACCAGAAAGGTATCGACGCACTTGGGCACTGATGGCGAGGCCGAATGCTTTCCTGCTTTGCTTTACTTTGTTCTGGAAGAAAAGTTGAAGAAGGATGCTCTAGAGAATCAAAATCTCGAAGCTATGATCTCTGTATTCTCTTCTGTCTCTCCCTGTGTGTGTCTTTGTTATGAGAAAAATCAGTCTATTTATAGACTAGGGCTTCCGTGCGTAAAAGAGCATCAAAATATGTCTTTACGCTAACAACTGCCATCCACGATCAGAGTCATCCTCTGTATATGCTGACACGTGTCCCATCATTTCAGTAAGAATAGGATACATGTACACACGTTCTTCGAAATATGTGGCATGAAGACCACGTAGGCACACCACGTTCCAAACTGGCCAGAACGAATAGGACGTAAAAGGATGAGCGTAAACTAGCTCTGTCATAGGTTTCTTGCGTAAAGTGGTTATTGAATAACCTTGAGCGTAAAATGGCTCAAATAGACTTCACGCACACATTGTTTTTTATGAGCGTAAGGACTCATGTAAACCTCCGTGCGTAAAAGTAACCATTCAGTAAGCGTAAAGTAGCTCGATCTCTATAAACGACAACAATGGTCTTTGTATGAGACAAATTCCATTGAATTCTGTGGTAAATGCCATCATTGATATCTTCATGTCAAAGTCTGCATTAAATGCGAGATTTGATAGCCTTTGTCCAGTGTGAAAGAGGCTGCTCAGTCCTTGGCGTAAAATCACCGGTGCAGACCCAAGCGTAAAATGATCAATCTGCTTAGGCGTAATACAATTAGCCTTGTCTTGGGCGTAAAGAAATTACCCGTTCTGTTAGGCGTAAAGCAGGCCACTTACGAATGAGATGACTCTTTCTTTGAAGCACTTTTTACGCTCCTACAGCGCTAGAGAGCCTGAGAGGTAGTGGATCAAAACATGGGTACAAGGAGTGGCTCAGAGCAGATTTCTGGGTTGAGATGAAGAAAATGGAGACCCCGGCCTATCTGGCCAAGTCTGAGAAGGCGAAGGCTGCCCGTGCTAAGGTTGGTCAGCACATGGGTGGTTCGATCCCGTCTTCAGAGCATATGCGCCGATTGGTGAGTATTCTATTAAATTGTCAAATTTTTAAGTCTTAAACTCTACAAAATGAGTATTAATATATGTTTAGTTGTACAAGCACGAGGTGGTCACTAGAAAAGGCGGAGATCCGGACACCGTCGACTTCCCCACAGTCTTTGCGCATACCCACGAGCGCAAGAGCGATGGAAAGCTCATAGATGAGCGGGCCGCCAAAGCTTATGTAAGTTGGACATCGTCGACTTCCCCACAGTCTTTATGCATACCCACAAGCGCAAGAGCGATGGAAAGTGTTTGCCATTGATTGTAAAAGTACAGAATAATTTATATAGGAGGACTGAACTTAGACTCACAATACAAACTCACTTGTACAAAGAAAGCCTAGGGACAAAAGCCTAGGTACAACAATCTAAGTACAATTATTTATTTTAGATTCTAGGGGGTGACGATAGAGGCACGGGAAAGCGACGACAGCTCTGTCTTACTCCTTGGACGATCGGGTGTAACCTTGGCTCTGTAGAAGAACTGCTTAGCGTTAATGAAGAAATGCTCTCCTTTTGATCTCTGTATATTCTCTCTCAGACTCTCTGGATCCGAGGGGGATGTACTCTGCTCTCCTCTCTCTGTCTGTCTGTGCTCTCCTCGTCTCTGTCCTTCTGCGCTCTCCTTTCACAAAGGAATGGTACCCTGCTATTTATAAGAGTGGGAGGGGCATCATTAGGGTTTGCAAAGATTGCTCATTCTCAAAAGTCGGCAGCTAAGGTTCAATGAATCTGGGCCGCTCATCTCGAATATAGTAGATTTGAGCAATTAATGTGATTGCATCAAATCTCTGTGGATTATTAATGATGATTGACATATATCCTCATGATTTGTTATGCCAATCTCGAATTTCCTGCCACGTGTTTAATTTGCTTGATTGCAAATGATCTGATTTGATCCCAATACTTTGTTGGGATTTGTTGATGAATCTTGATCGATTTGATGCCACGTGTCCCACTATCATTGGGCTGTTAGTTGTAGGGACGCTGGAAAAACTAATCTTCTGCCATGTGTCTTAACCACGAGCCACTTAGGAAATCTGAGCCACATGAGGATTGCTCCCCATTGAGCCGTATAAGGCTGGCCTCGTGTCAAGGCTGCTTGGGAGTGGCACCTGAATATTTGAACCGCATGGTGATGATCTGAGCCGCATGAGCGTAGGCGACCGCATGATGGGTGGTTTCTCAGTGAGCTGCATAAAGATAGTCCTCGTGAGCCGCATGGGATAGTCTCTGCCTGAGCCGCATGGGGTAGTTCTCGTGAGCCGCATGGGATAGCTTCTGCCTGAGCCGCATGGGGTGGCCTCTACCTGAGCTGCATGGGGTAGCTTCTGTCTGAGCCGCATGGGGTGGCCTCTGTCTGAGCCGCATGCGACTGTTCACGTGTCAAGGCCACATAAAGGTCTTTGGGGTTTGATGGATTGTGTCAGAGATTTCTTTCGTTTCCCTAGGCGTCTGCCATTATGACAGAGTCATTATTGCATCTTTGTGTCAGAGCTGTCATTTGTCAGAGCTGTCAGCCGTCAAGACATTAATTGCAGTAAAGACAAAGGGAAGAGCTGTTGAAGACCACGTGGCTCCTCTCTGGGTCGCATGGAACTATTCGAGCCGCATAGACGCTAGAGTCGCATGGATCCTGAGCCGCATGAGCTCTATAAGCCGCATGGTGCTCCCTGGCCGCATGGATCTTTCTTTATTCTTTTCCACGCTTCTACAAGACCCCCTTCAAAGTTTTCAATTTGCAAAATTAAAATACTTTGAATAAGAAGCATGGCTATGTATAAACTCTTCTGGCCGCATATGATGTCCTGGCCGCATGGATGTCCCATCCGCATGGCCTCCTCAGCCGCATTGGCCAGCCAGCCGCATGGACTTTCTTACCGCATAAGTTGTCTGGCCGTATGAGCTCATTGCCACGTGTGCGTGTCTTTAATTACCTTTAATTCGTTTTAGTGCCATATTTTGGGGAAATTCCAAGGGTCGACTCATTAAATCTTTGGATTTTATGCCCTGGGTGAATTTCCTTTGTGAGAGAGGGGGCAAAATCAGAGGAGTCGGTTTCGTCAAGCCTGAGGCGGTTATTAGTCTACGTGTCCCCCCTCTTTTGTCCTCCTATAAATAAGAGAAATTTAAGAGAGAAAACTTCTTTACTTTCTCCTCTACTTTGAACCCCGATTGTTATCCTCTTCTTCGATCACCAATGGCAACCAAGAAGAACGTTGCGACGAAGGATAAGAAGGCGGCGTCTTCGTCGACTACGGCGGCGAAGGACAAGAAAGCTGCTTCTACTTCGACTGCGGCCGCTCCTCCGCCAGCCGACGTGCCCGCAGTTCACCCTGACGTCCATCCCCCTATTGCTGGTATGGACGTTATGTGAGTTTTTTAAAAAACTCTAACTGCTATGGCTACGTCGTATGCTTTATACGCGAGCCTTTATCTTCATGTGAGCCGCATGTTCGTCCCATAGCCGAGCCGCGAGCTGCATAAGAATTGCCACTACGGCCGCATACGCACTTCGCCAACGAGGCCGCATAAGCTACGCTGAGCCGCATAGATTCGCACAAATCTGTCTGTCATGTGGTCCGTACGAACTTATCCGAACCCTGAGGGGCCTATGCGAGCACTGCCACATGAACCTTCACTGAACGGAGCCACATAAGTGTTCTTCTGAGCTTGAGCCGCATGAGGCTTCATTAAGTTGGAGCCGCATAAGTGTTCTTCTGAGCTTAAGCCGCATGAGGCTTCATTAAGTTGGAGCCGCATAAGCTCGAAAATACCCCTCAGTTCTTTTTTGTCCATCTTTTTAACTTATTTTCTTTTGTCTTCTTCTTAGTAAATTTGCCAGTTAATGCTGCTAAAGAACCCCTGGTGGGTCGTACCCAAGCTGCTATGGGTTATAGGTACGACCATATAGTTAGGCATGTGGCAGACCTGTTTTCTAGTGACGAGCCTCCGGTGAGATTGAATGCCCTCAAGAACCAGCCTTTCTATTTTCTCAACGCTACGATGAACTTGGAGAAATTAGAAGGAGAATACTTGAAGCCTGCATTCTTCTTCGGAGATGCCTTGACTTTGAAGAACAGTCAAGTTTTGGATGTATCAGAGAACTGGAGCTTTGTTTCTAACGGGATGGCGATCCACATCCCCCAAATAGAGTGTCACTTTCCACTATCTTGGTTTAATATGCTCCCACTGGACCGAAAGATGGAAGAGTCTTTAACTCCTACCCGAAGTGGGATGTTTGTGGGAGACATCCATTACAACAACAGCATGAAGTCAGTGTGTGCAGGCAAGGTGCACGCCAGCAGCTCTGTAATAGGATTGGCCCCGGGTATTTTCTTGAACGTGCCGGGTCCCAATTTCACGTTTTCTACACCCGATACTTTTCTGAACCAACTTGCTCGGAAGGGCTCCTATCCCATTGGCCGGTTGACGCTCCCGAGTTGGATACACCCCATTCCCTCATGGATCAATCTGTCTATGTGGATCTTGCGAAAGTATAAGGCCTTTCTGTGTGAGATTGGTCTTTATCATGCTATTCGGGGCACCAGCCATGGCTTGCCCATAAATAAGAGATTATTTTTGTCTCTACTGGAGATGTATAGCCGTCGTACGGGAACCTTCTATACACCCGTAGGGAAAATGGGGCTTGCACTCCATGAAATGCACGCGGTCTCCAAGCTTCCTTGGGGGATGAAGCTTTTGAGGCGTACACTCCTACGAATGAGGAGTTCGAGGAGTTGGAGGAACGGTATCCAGGCTCCGTGGCTATCTATCAAGAGATATTGTGGCACTATAGCACATGTCAGCAGATAGCCAAGAAGGACAGCAGTTCGGAAGGGAATGCTCCCCACACTAAGGACTGGGTGCGCTATCTCTTCACGATAGGTGCCTCAGGTCGAGTTACTTCACGACGTCCTCAATCCCGGGAGGCGGTTCAAGCCTTGGTATCGTCGGCCAAGAGGGTGGCCACCACTAGTGACAGATTCAGGTGTAAAACCGACTCTTTTGGTTATTTTTATCAGGATACCCAAGAGCTGTCAGAGAAGGCGCTCCTGGCGGGATTCTTGATGATATGGCTACGAAATTGCGTAGTCTCGGGAGGAGCTGGTTCCATTGAGAGGATCAGTCGTAATTTTATCCTTCCGGCTGTGAAGTTAGTTTTGCGAGTCAAGCTAGCTCTCCTCCCGGCCATGGTATGCAGCATACACCATGGCCTCCGTACTTTCACGTCCAAGGTCATCGCCCGCGATGTGACAAAAGATTTTGAACGGACCGAGCTGCCCTATCATTATCTGATGGGGTGGTTGCTGATGCATTATCCATCTTTGATGAGACCGGACTCTGAAGACGGCGTAACTGACGATGACGCTTTTATCTTCCGTTAACGTAATGAGACTTGGGAGTACGAGACCACGTGCGCTTGCCGAATGGTGCTGGCGAGGGCAGATATGTTTTGTATCTGTCCTTCATTTTACTGTCGAGGAAATAGCGGCTGTACATCTCGACGGTATTGGGCCCCCTCAGCTTCTGGACGGCCAGATGCTTCTGTGGCTGCGTAACATCCGCCCCGCTCATCTGGTGTATCGCAACCGCAATAGTATCTTTCTGGAGCCTTATCTGTCCAGCAGGTTTGCTCGACAGTTTGGATACAGCCAGCTTTTTCTAGACAGTCCCAGCTCTTGTCTGGATTTTGAAGGTAGCCTTCTTGACGGTATCAGGGCCTGACACTACTATGATATATTCCATACCTGTACCATTTTCTCGGTCCCTGCTATTAAGGCGTCGGTAGAGATTTTGTATATGGCGGCTTTGAACCATGTCATGGCGAACACACCCCCTGTCGGTTTTAACCCGGGTGCCAGTTTTATTATTAGTACCGGCCTGGGGAGAGGTCCCAGGGGGCCAAGACGAGAAAGAGGAAGAATAGAGTCGAAGTGCCAGATTCGGACTCTACTACTGCGGATGATGAGGGCGACGAGCATGATGGAGATGACTCTTCCCTTCCGGTAGCGGATGTAGGAGCGAATCAGCCGTCTGTTTTGCCAGATAAGATGGTGGTAGATCAGCCACCCGTTGCACCCGGTCTTGTACGAAAGCGTAGCAGGCAAATTTCTCCTGTTAGCGGTATTCCTTGTTCCCAAAAATTGGCTGCGACCAGACATCGCAAGCTAACTATAAGGGAAAGAGGCGAGGAAGTTGGTCTCGCGTCGGAGGTAAATAAGTCACTACCAGTTCTTTCTTTCTTCTAGCTTTGATTTTAGTCATCTTCCTTCCCTCTTGTAGGTGTCAGAAGAAGAGGAATCTCAAGTTGCCGAGGTCGTGACTCGAGATAACGGGGGCTCCGGTGAGCCTGTTCCTGAAATTGCTTAATTCCATCAAGATGATGCTGATCGAGTCGTATCTCCTTCGAGGTGGCTGGGACAGAGGAGCCGGCCTAATTTAATTTGGAGATCGTGGGTGAGGAGACCATGCCAGCTGCGAACGAGCTGCAGCCTCCATGCTCCTCCCCTGGCAAGATAAGCCGAATCTTATCTTACGAGGAGGCTTATCTGCTCTATCATCACATCCTTCGGGTCACGTCGATTGATTATTGTTCTAGACATACAGGTCCTGTCTCTCCAGTGCGGATGATGGACATTGTTGAGACAGACTCTGCCGAAGGGGCACTAGCGGAAATGAGCGTACCCCCTCCCCTTCCGGCTCGTCTTGATGGGCCTCCCGCGGGCTCGAGTTTGGCAAGTCAGGTGATGGGACAGCCGGGGCAGAGGACGATAGTCCTTGCGTCCTCCTCTGCTCGGGCGGCTCCGAGAGTCGACCTCTCTGCCCTGCCAAGTGTCCAGGCTCTTCGGGTGGCAAAGGAAGAGTTAGCCGTTATCCGTGCATCGTTCTGCTCGGAATTTGTCCCCTTGGTGGCAAGTTCTAGCACCACTCCTTCGATGTTTCCGGCCACGCTTCCTCTGACGCCGTCCTCTACAGAGGTCCTGGACGAAGCGTTACAGGACGTGGTCGACAGCTTTTATCGTCACTTGAAGAGGGGGATACCGGCTGCTGTGGAAAGAGAGACCTCTTTCGTCTTGTCCCGGTAATGCGTCCAGGGTCAAATTGATATCCTTAAGACTCTTTCCGGTGGGACAGAGGTGGCTGCGCTTCTTGAGGCAAAATTACTGGAGATTGATTAGCTGGTGGCCCAGCTTCAGGTACTGTGGCAGGCTGATCTGTCTGCTGCTATAGATCAGAAGCACGGTTCCCTCACAGCTGCTGTAGAGAAGACAAGGCCTGCTCGGGATAAAACCAGGCCGGCCATACTGAAGGACCTCCGTGATCTGTCTAATCGATATGATCAATTGAGCCACGAGAGTGAAGATGTTACAGCTCGGGAAGCGACTGCCTCCCGTCGGATCACTGACACGTGGGAGCAGATCCTTGAGCTTCAGAGGAAGTTAGCTTTCCTGGAATCTGAGCTTGTGGCTGCCCGTATCGAAAGGGGGCTAATTATCCAGGAGGCTGACAGAGTTAATCGAGCTTCGGCTGACCTGGAAATTACCCTGGAGAAGTTGGAGGACGACTGGCGGGCACTCATGGACTTGCATAATGGGGAGCGGTTGCCCCAGGAGGCTGAGCGTCGAGCTAGACAGCGGCTTGAGCGTAGGACCACCTTGGTGAGAAACCGTCTCCTAGAATTATGTAATGCCGAACCATAGTCGACCTTTTCTTCTTTTGTTTTTGTTCTTTTTTTTTCTTTTTTTGAGAGGGACGTGGTCCCAAAACGTGTAATGCTTTTTTGCTTTCAAATAAAGAGTATTTTCTATTCTGCCCTTTACTTGTATTGTGTGTTGTGCCTGTGGTATTATGGTGGTGTTTGCCCTACATGGGGGACTTGTCTGTGGACCTGTTACCCTTGGCATACCTTGATTTTAGGTACGGATAACAAGTTTGATTGGGGATATGTAGAACGGTTCCACGGTAACGTTGTCGTGGACTTTTCGAGTATCGGGAGGAAGAATGCCATGGAGCAGCTGGGCTCCCGGGACATGATATGAAATGATGGGCCTGTGATGAGAAACTTAGCAAAGGACATTTGTGGGCCTATTATCCTTGGCGTTGCCTGGCTTAGGATACGGATAATAGGATAGAAGGGAACCAACATGCTTACTCAGAGGTAATAAGGACATGGCAGGCATGAGGGTTTTTTTCACCGCGGAATCTTCCTACTCAGAGGTAATGAGGACATGGTATGAGAGGACTCAACGGATGATATTTGTGGACCTATTATCCTTGGCGTACTCCGGTTGTGGGTACAGATAATAAGTCGAAAGAGAATCAACATACTTACTCAGAGATAATGAGGACATGGCAAGCATGAGGGTTTCTTCGACGGAGCCTTCCCACTCAGAGGTAATAAGGACATGGCAGGAGTGGGCTCAATGAAGGGGGGGTACGTAGAACGACTCATAGGTAATGAGGACATGGAAGTTCTATGTAGAGGGGTAATTTGTTTTTGGCAAAATTGAGATGACTCAGAGGTAACATCGACATGGTCGTTTTAAAATTTTGGGGATCTGTTACCCTTTTTGTGCACTGGGAGTGCGGGTAGTGGATCATGAGAAAGGAACTCTTTCAGGAAGAAAAGTTCAGAGGTACGGTTATACATGACCTTCTCCCCAAAAGAGTGACCGGGATGTAAGTTCAGGGGTACCAGCGGGTACATAACTCGACAATCCGAGAATTTTAGAATCAAAGTGTAAGTTCAGAGGTACCAGCGGGTACATGACTCGATAATCTGGGATTTCTGTGGAAGGAGGACGTGAGTTCAGCGGTACGAGAGGGTACATGACTCAGCAATCTAGAATTTTTGTGAATGTGAGTTCAGCGGTACCAGCAGGTACATGACTCGATAATCTGAGATTTTGCGAATATGAGTTCAGCGGCACCAGCGGGTACATGACTCGATGATCTAAAATTTTGTGAATGTGAGTTCAGCGGTACCAGCGGGTACATGACTCGGTAATCTGGGATATTGTGAATATGAGTTCAGCGGTACCAGCGGGTACATGACTCGATGATCTGGAAAATGTCATTTAGACATAATATTTCTTTAGGAACTTGCCGTTGACGGACAACATGAGCAAGTCTCCGTTTTGTTTCGCGAGGCGGTAAGCACCGTTGGAGAATACGGCCTCAATGATAAACGGACCTTCCCATTTTGGCTAAAATTTATCGGCGGTTTTGTGAGTCATGACCATCGGCCTCCGGACTGCCAGAACAAGATCGCCCACTTGGAATGTTCTGATTTTAACCTTCTTGTTGAAGGCTCCAGAGATGCGTGCTTGGTATAGCTCGATTCGTTGCTGAGCCAAGAGGTGCTTTTCGTCTAAGGCGTCCAACTCTTGTAGCCGACGATGGTAGTTATCGTCCGTCGTTAATTGGTAAGTAAGGGCGACGCGGAGTGAAGGTATTTGAGTCTCCAATGGAAGGACTGCCTTACTCCCGTGCACCAGGGAAAATAGCGTATTCCCAGTGGCTGTTCGGACTATAGTACGGTACGCCCATAAGCATTCACCAAGCTTCTCGTTCCAGTCGCGTTTGTTGGAAGACATAAACTTCTTGAGAAGTTTGATGATTGTTTTGTTGAATTCTTCTGCCAACCCATTTGCTGCCGGATTGTATGGTGTCGAAGCAATATTCTGGATGCGATGCTTGTCGCAGAACCGAGAGAAGGCATGGCTTGCGAACTGTGGACCATTATCGTGGATGATCCTTCGGGGTAGTCCAAAGCGATAGATGACATGATGCTTGAGGAAGCTGATCATGTTTGAAGTCTTTACTTCTGCGAGCGGAACAGCTTCCTTCCATTTAGAGAAGTAATCCGTGATCGCGAGTATGAAGCGATGTCTAGGGGAGGAAGGTGGAGTAATCGGACCGATGATGTCCATTTCTCATGCTTCAAATGGCCAGGACGCCACCGTCGGATGTAGAACTCGGATGGTTGGTGGATGAAGTCCGCGTGGACTTGGCAGGCTTTGTACTTTCTTGTATAGTCTATTGCATCTGCTACCATCGCGGGCCAGTAGTAGCCCAATCGGCAAAGATGGTCTTACAATTTAGGGCCAGGCTGATGGGTCCCGCAGACACCGTCATGAGCTTCGCGTACGGCTTCTTTGGCTTCTGTGTTTGATAGACACCGAAGCAATAACCCATCGTAAGATCGCCGATACAGTATTTTTGTCTCTGTATCGTAGAAGAATTTGAGAGAACGCCTTCTGATGGAAGTGGCTTCCTTTGGGTTCTCGGACAGGATGTCGTAGACTACGAAGTCTATGAATGGTTGTCTCCAGTCTGGCGCTTCGCCGATCGTCTGAGCGGAATAACTCGCCGCGACTTGAATGTTGTTCTTGGGACAGACCAGTTCGTGGCCTATCACGTCAACCGAATGATGGGTATGGTTCGGCACTGCTAGGGAAGCGGCAAGGCCTGCTAGGGCATCGGCTTCGATGTTTTGGAGTCTGGGAACATGTTCGATGAAGAATCCCTCAAATGACGAAATAATGTTGATCGCTATTTGGTGATAGGGGATCATGTCTTCATGGCGGACTTCGTATGAACCCCGGATCTGATTGACGATTAACTGCGAATCGCCGTATGCTTCAAGATATTCTACCTCCAGCTCTCTTGCAAGTTGGAGGCCAATAACCAGAGCGTTATACTCGTCCACATTATTAGAGCAAGGATCCGTGAGGGAGTAAGCACGGTTGATCACCAGTCCGGAAGGAGAAATCAACACCACCCCGACTCTAACAACAATGTTGCCCTTGGGTCCAGTTCTCGAAGCACCGTCGAAGAACATTCGCCATATATCATCGTGGAAGGTCACATGTGAGTCTGCGACCTCATCTGGGATTCCTTCATATACTCTGGACGACTCCGAGCCTGGGTGGGCTGCTAAAAAGTCTGCCAGAGCTTGACCTTTAACATCCTTTTGCGGGATGAAGACCATATGATAAAGAGACAGCAATATTGCCCATGTGGCGAGGCGGAAGCTGAGTGGCCCTGGTTTAGTCATGAGGACCCTAAGTGGGTTGACTCGTGAGATCACATGTATGGTTTATCCTGTGACATAGTACCACGTTTTTTGAACGACGAACACCAGGGCGAGGCATTCCTTCTCCACAGCAGTATATCTGTGCTCTGGCCCGATCATCATTCGGCTGAGGTAATATATAGCTTGTTTATGGCCTGCATCGTTGTTTTGTGCCAGCAGAGTGCCGAGGGAATGCTCTATTGCTCGTACATATAGCAAGAATGGTTTTCCAGCAACCGGGGCCACCAGGACTGGAGGGTTCGATAAATATTCTTTGATGCTGTCGAAGGTACGTTGACATTCTTCATCCCATACGAACGAGACGCCTTTCTTCATGAGATGGGTGAATGGCCGACATCGCCCGGAGAGGTTAGAAATGAACCTCCTGATGTAAGCCATCCTCCCTTGAAGGCCTCTGAGTTCGCGAAGATTTTTCGGGGGACCCTTCTCCATAATTGCCTTTGTCTTCTCTAGGTCTACATGAATTCCCTGGACAGTAATAATAAAACTCAAGAATTTTCTGCTGGATATTCCCAAGAAGGATTTTGTGGGATTCATCTTCAGGTTGTGTGCTCGCATCAAGTCGAACACTGTCCTCAGATCATGCAGGTGGTCTCCCTTATAGCGGCTCTTGACGGCGATGTCATCAACATAACACTCCACAGTCTTGCATAAGTGGTCTCTGAAGATGATACTCATGGCTCTTTGAGCCATGGCGCCAGCATTCTTTAAACCAAAAGGCATGACCGTGTAGCAATACGTGCCAATCGGTGTTCGAAATGATGTGTGCTTTTCGTCCTCAGGAGACATCTTAATTTGGTTGTACCCCGAGAAACCATCCATGAATGACATACGTTCGAAGCCGTATGTGTTGTCAATCATGATGTCTGTAATAGGGAGGGGGAATTCATCTTTGGGACATGCCTCGTTCAGATTGCGAAAGTTGATGCAGATTTGAATCTTCCCATTTTTTTGAGGACTGGTAATATGTTGGCGACCCAGTCAGGATGTTGTTCCTCACGAATAAAGCCGCTGGCTATCAGTTTGTTGACTTCGGCTTCGATCGCATCCATGATGCCCGGGCGGAAGCGTCGCTGTTGTTGTTTGACCGACTTTGTATCTGGCCGAATATTGAGCTTGTGAAGGGCAACCTCAGGGTTTAGTCCTGGCATGTCTTCATAGCTCCAGGCGAACACATCAATATATTCTTTGACAAGTTCCAGTAGTGATTTCGCTCTTCATCTGTTAGGCTTTTACTGACAAAGATTGGTTTTGGAGAAGGTTCGCTGCCGAGGTCGACCTGTATAACCTCATCTTCAGTAGGAGGTTCTCTCTGTTTGAACCACTTTTCCCATTGTACATCCAGCTGTTGGGCCCACAGCTCTCGTTCGAAGACTTCAGGAATGTCCTCGTCTTCTTCGTAAGCGTCGACGAATGCCATATTGACTGACAGGATTTGTCTGAATACGTCTCTGATGCTGGTATCTGAACTTTTAGGGGTCGTTGTGGGCGTGACATACCCTAATCCATATCGGGTCTTGCTATAGTAGTCCCGTGGTTTGCCAGCTGGGACTGGTGGCTTCAAAGGTAATCGTCGACCGGTGTCGTGGTTCAAGTTTGGCGTAGTTTCCAGATCATGCCCCTGTTTTTGCATGAGGTATTTGGATTGGAGGCTATAAAGATAGAGAGGCAATCTCCCGGCATCTGATTCAGGATCGACCTTCTCTATGGTGAAGGGTTGTGGATCATCCTTCTGGCCGAAGATGATTGGATGGTCCCCTCCCTCGATTATACGGTAAGCATCTTCCACTGGAGTAAGCTGGTTTGCGGTGTAAACATTTATCACCTGTGTGTGTAGGTGAGTGCCTATACCATGTTCCATAGCATACATTGTACAAAGCTTATTAAGCTCGAGGTAGTTCAAAGATAGCCCTTTATTGATGAAGTAAGGTATCTTTTCTAGCAGGATTACATCATCTGCGGAGGGAACATCAGTGTGGGCAGCCACATACTTGGCCAGTTCTGGTTCTTCTTCGGTCACCCCCTATATAAATGAAGACTGAGAGGATGACCTGGGCAGCTTGATCATCAGGGGTTCTGTTGGTGGAGCCGAATGTGGAGTTATTGGCAAACTAGTGACCCCTAATTTGGTACTCGATGCTGGACGGGGAGTAGTTGGCTCACTAGCGACCCCCAGTTTGGTACTCAATGCTGGGCGGGGAGTAGTTGGATCGCTAGCGACCTCCAGTTTGGTACTCGATGCTGGGCGGGGAGTTGTTAGTTCGCTAGAAGCCCCAGACCTTGCATCGGGGTGACGATTCTTCTTGGGAAGACGTATTGTCATTGGTTTATCAGAGGGATTGAACTTCTCTGCTTGTGGCTGGCTGACTCTCGGTAACCTGATTGTCAGTGGCTCCGTTGTGGGTCTCGGTGCTTCGTCGAACCTTGGCAGCCGGATTATCATTTGCCCTTCTTGTGCCTAGAGGCTGATCGCATCCTTACGCTGTGCGGCCGTAAGGGGTACAAATTTGCCAGGTTTGTGAGCTTGAAGGTGGATCGTCAAAGGTTCTTCTGATCCTGAGGCTGTCTCAGTTTGAGCCTGTACATCATCATCCAGGTGCCTCTTCGACTTCTCGTATAGGCAAGAATTCGAGTAGTAGGATTCGAC
This sequence comes from Iris pallida, assembly GCA_029216955.1. Classification (NCBI taxonomy): domain Eukaryota; kingdom Viridiplantae; phylum Streptophyta; class Magnoliopsida; order Asparagales; family Iridaceae; genus Iris; species Iris pallida. Next base: position 38,382 of record JANAVB010022424.1, read on the forward strand.
CCCTTTGAAGGGATCGATGTCGACAAATTTTGTCCTCACAAAGCCGTATTTGTCGACGTACTTGAAGCACTGGTGCAGCGTAGAAGGCACGATTATATAGTCGTGTATCCAAGGGTGCCCCAAGAGGATGTTGTAAGAAGTGTCCACATCTATGACGTAACAGGTCACTTCTGACTAGAGATCGCCAATTTGGCACTTCGAGCGAATCTTTCCAATTGGGTAGCTCCTGCCCGAATTAAAACCGTTGATGGCGGCGCTTGTTGGTGTCAGGCGATGCATGGGAATACGGAGATGATGTAATAGACCCTTCGGGATGATGCTTATGGAAGAACCAGGATCAATGTGCATCCGGTCCACCTTTATGTCTCCGATGTATCCGGTGTAGTATAATGGACGATCATGCAGATTGGTTTTGATGAGCATATCCTGTGGAGTGAAGACAATATTGGGCATTGCTCCTGTGCAAGCGCTGTCTTGGAGATTTGCAGCGGTCTCTCTCCTATGAGGTTAACCTGAGCCAGATATGCGTCGGCATTTTAGAGTGCATCGCTTAAAGCTGCACGAACATCCTTTGAGAGCCTCAGGAGTTCATATAATGAAAATTTGGCCGGTGTATTGGCCAACTGTGCCAAGATGTCGAAGTTGTAGGGCCTCTCCAACCCCTGAGGTGTCTCTTCTCGGAGAGATTTGTCAAAGCGAGTCTCCTTCGGCTTAGGCTTGTCGGTCGTCGGAGGCTGAGAAGGTCCTGGGGTGTCAGCAGTAGCTGGATGATGATCTTCAATTGAGTTTTCAGCCACAGGTTGGGATTATGCCCCAGATCGGGTAACGACAGCTGTGACTTCTTCGACATCTGCCGAGATTGTGCAGCAGGATCTGACTTTTCCACTCTTCTTCTTGCGAACGGAATGTGGTGTGTACTGAGTCACCTCAAGTACCAGGTCCGTATGGACGCACATGATCTTCCCCCGTGATGTGGTGAGGGGCACTAGACCAGCAACCTGATCCCGAGGAGGTAGAAGATTAGCAATCTCTATTGTCGCCAGAGGGATGGGTACCACCCCGTCTTGAGTCTCTATTGGTGGGAAGCTACCGAATTGTACGGACACCATGTTGACCGCCACGGTTATCTCCTCGAAATCGATGGCCAGAGCGTTCGAATCGATGAGATGTTGGATGTATCGCTTCAGTTGGTAGCAGTTGTGCGTAGCATGGTGGGCGTAGCGGTAGTAATGATAGTACTTCGGGCTCTCCATTTTTGCCGGCCGAGGTTCCCGTCTTGGTGGAGGGAGCTGAATTCTGTCTCCTTGTGTGAGCATGTCCAAGATGGGCTTGACGTGGCCGTCTTCGAAGGAGTAGGTCATTTGCGGCCATTGTTTGTCTGCCGATTTTGACTCAGGTTTCTGGGCTGTATCGGCCACCTTGGCCGGCTTACCCCTGTTATCCTGATTGTTGAAGGGGGCTACCCCTATTGTCGTCGTTGGTATTGGGACGTTTGCCCTTGTATTCTTCGTCCGAGATGTGCAATCCCAGTAGGCGAGCCTTCTTCAACCGTTCTTCGGCGCTAGTGGCACTGATGATAAACATCTTCCAGTCCTTAAATTGACTTTCGTCCATCCAGAGACTGATTGTTGGGAGCAATCTTTTTTGGCAAATTTCAATAAAGGAGGAATCCGGGTTACCAGACGGCAACTTCATAGCGGTTTGGTGAAACCGCTCAATATAGTTTCTTGTCAGCTCTTTCTCCCCTTGGACGATGTCCATGAGGGTGGACATTGTGATATCCTATCCTACTTCGTAGAATCTCTCCAAGAACATGCGCTTGAAGCTGGCAAAGGAGTGGATGCAGTTGTCTGGCAGGTTGCGATACCAGTCGATGGCGACTCCTTTCAATGCTCCAATGAACAATCGTGTGAGGATAGAATCGTTATGGGGAAGATGGTCGGTAGTGACCTCGAAGTAAGTGATGTACTGACTCGCGGAGGTCTTGCCATCATAGGGATTAATGTTGAACGACTTATATCTTGGTAGGAAGGGGACATCCCTCAATGCAGCAGGGTATGGTTGCCGTACTCTGAGGTCTTGAGAGGTTTCTCGAGCGTGAAACATGGCTCGGAGCTCCTGGACCTCTCTTCTCGCTTCTCTGGCCTCGTTCGCAGCAGTGGGAGCTGTCATTTCAGGAGGATTGTTGCCCGGGTTCGGTGCCGCTGAGTTCGAGTCCGCATTGATCGCGGGATCCGCGCTTGTTTAGCCAGGCATCCCTCCTTGCACAGTTGGAAGTGTCGCTTTGATCTCATCTACAGACTTGACCAAGGCATGCAATATGGCCTCCAGAGTGTCAATACATTGGCGATCACTGGAACCACCTTGGTTGCTGTCCGTCATGAACACCGTCTTTACATGAGGGGGGATAGAAGAAACGGTGGAGGACGTGCCCTCCGAGTCATACCCCTGTACCGAGAAGTCGTCGGGGTATGTGGGAATATTCTTATCTGGTTCGGACTCAGATGGAATAGTACCCCCAACTTCAGAGCTTGCTTCATCTTGAGAGTCGTGGACGTCCTCGGGGACGTCGACATCTACTATATCTGACAGGAGAGTTGTTTCCTCGGGCTTGTCTCCTTGGAACATTAGATTATCGTGGATGTTCTGAGGAACATTGGATTACTTGTGCTACCCCCTGCTTCAGTAAACCTCAGTGGTGCGGATGATGAATCTCCTACTGTAGTAGATTTTGTCTTCGAACGGGTACCTTGGAAAACTCCAGTAGTGGACAACCGTTTAGACGACAGTTTCTTAGTCACAGTAGTTGAAACCTTCGGGTTAAAAACGTTTATCTTCTTCCCTCTCCCATCGGTAGGGATTTTCTGAGCGGAGTTGCAAGAGATGACGGGAGGAGCTTCGTCATCTGAGCTTGGTCGTTGCAGCCTTTGGAAAACAGATTGTCGGTCTTCTCTTGCTGTCGCGTTGTTGCAACAGCAATTGACAATAATTTGAGTGCAGTGATGTCCGTGGGAGGACTCTTTGCATACCGGGGCCTCTTTTCTTTCCTTGCGTTTGTAGAGGATAACCTCACGCAAGTCGAATGGGTCTGGAATGACCATGTTTGCTCCCTGGATTTTGGAAGACTTTTGGGAACCACCCTGTCTGTTTGCCGTTGGGGGCTGGACTCGAATGGTTCTGTACAACTTTCCATTGGAGGCCCGCATAACAGTATGTGGAGCGCTCGGACGGTCAAAGGTTAGGACAGCCGACTGAGCTCGCCCAGCTCGCGCTGCCCTTAACTTCTTCACTAGAGTGCCTGTAGGTGTATAGTAGGAAGAGTCAAAGTGATGCTGCAGAGAGTTAGACACATTTTCTTGGGCATATGAGAGATCAGGATCATAGGAGAGGCGATCGAAGACTGAGCCTGAGCTGCATGGAGCAGGCAGTATGCGGCTGGAGTCAACAATCTTCATGCGGCTGGTAGTTATGGCCGCATAGGCTTTCTTCGTACTGCTGAAAGTCTCGGCCGCATGAGTTTTCTCCATACGGCTGGAAGATCTGGCCGCATAGACATTCCTCATGCGGCTGGCAGTTTCAGCCGCATGAGCATCATGCATGCGGCTGGCAGTCTTGGCCGCATGAGTGTTCGGCTTCTTTTTGGAGCACATAGAATCACTTTTTGTCGCAGCAAGTCCAACATCGTAGTGCTTTCCTCTGTCGAACTTGGGGACAGCAGAGTCCTCTATGGCTTGAAGTGGGGCCGTATGAGAATCGCCTTCGCCGTCTTGGGTAGCAGAGAGTACTCTGTCCAGGGCCTGGGGAGGAGCAAATGATCTTGGCCTCCACTCCCGACGAGCCTTTTTGTGCGGGTTTGCTTCTGGACCGGGCCAGCGCTCCCGTCGGAGAGTATTTCTTCAAACGCCTGTTGGTCGAAGCGGATGACCATCTTCTGTTGCATGAAGCCAAGTTTGGCTGCATCCGATTGCGTCACCAACTCCTCAGCCGTAGAGAAGTTTGTCCCCAGCAGAGTCGCCATCGTGTTTGCCATTGATTGTAAAAGTATAGAACAATTTATATAGGAGGACTGAACTTAGACTCACAATACAAACTCGCTTGTACAAAGAAAGCCTAGGAACGAAAGCCTGGGTACATTAATCTAATTACAATTGTTTATTTTAGATTCTGGAGGTGAAGATAGAGGCTCGGGAAAGCGACGACAGCTCTGTCTTACTCCTTGGACGACCGGGTGCAACCTTGGCTCTGTAGAAGAACTGCTTGGCGTTGATGAAGAAATGCTCTCCTTTTGATCTCTGTATATTCTCTCTCTGACTCTCTGGATCCAAGGGGGATGTGCTCTGCTCTCCTCTCTCTGTCTGTCTGTGCTCTCCTCTTCTCTGTCCTTCTGCGCTCTACTTTCGCAAGGGAATGGCACCCTGCTATTTATAAGAGTGGGGGGTATCATTAGGGTTTGCAATGATTGCTCATTCTCAAAAGTCGACGGCTAAGGATCAATGAATCTGGGCCGCTCATCTCGAATATAATACATTTGAGTAATTAATGTGATTGCATCAAATTTCTGTGGGTAATTAATGATGATTGACATAAATTCTCATAATTTGTTATGCCAATCTCGGATTTCCTGCCACGTGTTTAATTTGCTTGATTGTAAATGATCTGATTTGATCCCAATACTTTGTTGGGAATTTTTTATGAATCTTGATCAATTTGATGCCACGTGTCCCACTATCATTGGGCTGTTAGCTGTAGGGACGCTGGAAAAACTAATCTTCTGCCACGTGTCTTAACCGCGAGCCACTTAGGAAATCTGAGCCATATGAGGATTACTCTCCATTGTGCCGCATAAGGCTGGCCACGTGTTAAGGCTGCTTAGGAGTGGCCCCTGAACATTTGAACCGCATGGTGATGGTCTGAGCCGCATGAGCGCAGGCGACCGCATGGTGGGTGGCTTCTCAGTGAGCCGCATGGGGCAGCCTCTGCCTGAGCCGCATGGGGTAGTTCTCGTGAGCCGCATGGGATAGCTTCTGCCTGAGCCGTATAGGGTAGCCTCTGCCTGAGCCACATGGGGTAGCTTCTGCCTGAGCCGTATGGGGTGTCCTCTGTCTGAGCCACATACGACTATCCACGTGTCAAGGCCGCATAAAGGTCTTTGGGGTTTGATGGATTGTGTCAGAGATTTCCTTCGTTTCCTTAGGCGTCTGCCATTATGACAGAGTCATTATTGCATCTTTGTGTCAGAGCTGTCATTTGTCAGAGCTGTCAGCCGTCAAGGCATTAATTGTAGTAAGAAACAAAGGGAAGAGCTGTTGAAGGCTACGTGGCTCCTCTCTGGGTCACATGGAACTATTCGAGCCGCATAGACGCTAGAACCGTATGAGCTCTCTGAGCCGCATGGGGCTCCCTGGCCGCATGGATCTTTCTTTATTCTTTTTCACGCTTCTACAGAAAGCTCGTAGATGAGCGGGCCGCCAAAACTTATGTAAGTTTTCTTATTCTTTATATGTATTACATTTTTATAATTGTAGATGATCGGACTACGAGTATCGATATCGAAACCCCATACTCATATAGTAATGGGCCGATACCGATTTTGATTGAGATACCGATACTAATAGGAATGGTCCGATACTCAGAGTATCGGTATCGGGCCATTCCTATGTGAGTATCGGTATCGATCTATTACTATATGAGTATAAGTATCGGTATCGGCCTATTACTATGAGTATTGATATCGGTATCGGTACATTACTATGAGTCTTTATATTAACTTTAAATTTATTTACGTTTATATAATATAGGAGGAGTTTGAGAGTCGGGTCGGTGAGGGGGGTAAGGGAGGTGAGGGGGCTGGACCTAACCAGCCGACTGATAGGAACAAACTATGGGTAGATACGATCGGAGTAGGGAAAGGCAGCAGCATATACGGTATTGGACCGTTTGCATCCCAGTCGTCCGTCGTTTCCAGAGCTCCACCTCCACCTCCACCTCCACCTGTACCAGTACTTCCTACCGGCGGTGCTGCCGTCTACGACCAGGTCACTATTACCCGTATATTATGGGATTTACAAAATTACATATACGGTAGTGCAGGAGCTTCTGCTTCGACAACTATAGTACCGGTCGTTCCGGCTTCAACTGTGGCTTAGACTTCGATCGATTCAGCTCCGCTACAGACTCCAGCACATCCGGCTACAGCACCTCCAGCTACAACACCGATGGATCCAGCACCGACTTCGAGAGTTCCTCTGTCTCGAGAGGATTTCGAAGACGCATTGTGAAATATGTTGGGTAGCTACACCCACCTTTCGCCTCCTCTGCCGCAGTCGACGTAGATAATGTTTGGAAACTGTTTGTATTTGGGAACAATTTGGAACATTTTTGGTATGTGTGTATTTGGAAACTGTTTATAAACTTTTTGGTATGTGTGTAACTGTTAATATATCTGTATTGGAAACTGTTTATATGAGTGCAGAAAACACATATATAGATTTAAAGTATAGACACACAAAATTGTATTTAGCGACGGGACAGCGACGGAACAACGACGGAATATCTGAAAAATTGCAGTATAGCAACGGAAGAGCGACAGAATATTTGGAACATTCCGTCGCTAAGGTTCTGGAAAATATAGATTTAAAGTATAGTGACGGGATAGCGACGGAATATTTAAAAAATTGCAGTATAGCGACGGACGAGCGACGAAATATCTGGAACATTCCGTCGCTAAGGTTCTGGAAAATATAGATTTAAAGTATAGCGACGGAATAGCACATAACCAGTTCGTCGCTACAAGCATATCCGATACCAATAGCGTATCGCAAACACTTTAGCGACAAACTTTTCCGTCGCTAAACCGTCACAACATTAATCCTGGAATACGTCGCGGACCCGTCGGTAGTTAGTCGGTAAAAGTAGCGACGGAATTTCCGTCGCTAATACGTCGTATTTTGTAATAAATAGCATGTCGCTAAATCCGTCACTAATCAGTCGCTATTTTCGATAAACTAGCGACTGATTAAAATTAGTGACACGTGATTTCCCAACAAACCATTTTCGTCGCTGATATGTCGCTATTTGGCTTTAGCGACGGAAAAATGACTTTTAGCGACGGATACCGCCGTCGCTAAAAGCCTATTTTTTTGTAGTGATAGTGGAATACAAGATGATATATCAAGACTGTAAGTAAAACATGATATATAAACTGGAAATCATGTCAGGGTGTAACGTACAAGAAAGTAGAATAGTACAGGAATATCTGATGAATAATATAAACATAAAATATGTCTTGAGATATTATAACATTATGTGATCGACTTGGGTCAAGATCAGGTTATTACATTTGGCCCGGCTATAACAGAAAAATCTCAAGAATGGTCAAGCCGGCCAATATGGAAAGCGAGCACAAGAAATATAAGATCTCGCTACACCCTACGTGCAGTGAGGGTGACATAAGCACAAGAAATAGTGACATGGGGGTATTGATCACATAACCTATAATAACTCCCCATCCCTGAATAGTATATGGATTCGGACAAAGTACGTCATGACATGGGATTCTCCAAGGGGGTATCTAATCCCCCTCAGGAATCGGTATTTATACAAGTACAAGAAATAAGATCGAACAATGTACCAATATACCAAGAAAGTCCAGGAATAACATCTCATGCTAGAATCTGACATACACTAGTCCGTGCACCATCATGACAAGAATCAAGTAAAACACTATAACTAAATCGGATACAAAAGATATCACGACAAGGAACTACTATCAGAGAATGTACTCGCCTGCTGTCCTGAGCTGTTAAGTTGGGTCGATTCTCAGAGTGATCTCACAGACCTAAAGATGAGATATTATAAGTTAATTAGGGTTTAACAGTATTACGCCTGAATTTCTAATGTATGATATGCAATCTAGGTCAATCTCAGTTTAACTAAGTCAAACTAGGTCACAATGAGTCACACTAGGTCAAACTAGGTCACAAGAAGTCAAACCAAGTCAAACTAGGTCAAACTGGGTCAAAGGTTGACTTACAGTTGACTTTTGGTCAACTGGTCAACTGGTCAACTCTGGTCAAGTTCTAGACATTTTTAGGCCAAGTGTTGACTGATAGTTGACTTTTGGTCAAAGCAGTCAAACTTGGTCAACCGAGGTCAAAACTAGCTTAATCATACTATTTCTAATATTTACCTGCCAAGATATCCTATATCTTGGTCATATTGGTATCCCAATGTCAATATCTTGGTTTGGGTCCAATACCTTAACTTAGGTAAATTATCTTAGCCTCTAATCAGTACCTTACCCTTACCTTGCCCTTACCCTATGCAACTCCAATACCTTGCTAAGATATTCCAACACCTTACCTTGGTATCATATTACCTTACTTTAATATTTTGATACCTTAGCTTGGTATCTTGATACCATACCCTGGTCACAAGATAAACTAATCATTTATCTTGAAGGTAAAGGTAATTCATATTTACCTTAAGATACTAACTTGGTATCATGAGATACCAAGATACCCCTCAAATATCTAACTAACTAACTATCTAATGTACTAACATAGCATCTTAACTAATATCTAACATATAACCTATAGTATCTAGGTAAAACCCTTTACCTTGAAGGTAAACCAAATACCTTACCTTGTAGGTAAACCATTACCATAAGGTAAAAGATAAATCTAAGATACACTATCTACTCTAACACTAACAACTACTAGACACTAACTAACTAACCATATAATCTTCTAACTCTAATATATCATAAATACTAAGATATCTATGTACACTAATTATCTTAACTTCTAAGATAACTCTAACACATCCCAACTAACTCTAATACTAATAATTGATACCAAATAGGGTACCTTACTCAAGTCCCAATACTCTCTTATCCTTACTCATGATACTTGAGTGTCACGATACCAATATCCTCATGGTACCCAAGTATTACACTAGTACAATTTCCAAAACTTTAATACCTTGACACATAACTTATCTATATTTGGCTTACTTGATAACCATTTGTATCAACATAAACACACACTAACTGCCGTATAGTTACTTTTCTACTTAAAACCAATATTGTACCAATTAGACATTCACTAAATTATAGGATTAAAGTATGTTGTAGTCCTTCGTGTTAGCTTTTCGAAACTTCAAACGGATCATATTTTCGTGTCTGGAGACTCCCAGAATTGCGAAAACACCGAAACGCGTTTGTCTTTCGGACAGCTAATACTCAAATAGTTTTATAGAAATTTCTAGAACGATTTAGGCATATTAAAATATATATTTGGAAAGCTAACTTCGATACGTTCTTTTAAAAAAAATGGAAGATTAATCAGAGTTCTGGGCTAAAAGTTATGGCATTTCTATGTTGCTATGGTTACTAAAAACGTAGATGAATATTGTAACGAATTTGGGTTATTTTGGACAAAAGAAACACATCTAGGCCAAGACACTTGGATACCAACATAGGTATCTAAATGAAACTCATTCTAACCATCCTAACTAAGATCAATCCACTCCCTAACCATTCTAAAACTAAATTTAAAACACAATTAATCCTATTAGGCAATAAACCAAACACATGGGGTGTCCTAATTTGGGATCTATCAAGTAGGACACAAAACACATATCTAAATTCCTCAAGAGAGCTCCAAATGGCCATCAAACTTGAATCTAAAGGGGGTACATGCATGGACGTGGAAATTATGGATTCAAAACTAACTAATACGCATAGGAAATCAATTTTGAGGGTTGATTTTACCTATTGGGAGTGGAATCCCAATGATACTCTCAAGGACACGGCTCCGACACGAAGATCTTCCAAAAAGGACACTCCTCCTTGCACTTTGCTCCAAATCTTTGCTAGCACCCGCCCTTGGTAGTATGAGAAGGTTGGATGAAAGTTTTGGTGGAAGAATGTAAAAATTTGAAGATCAAATCAAAGAGGGAAGCTCTCAATTTGGGGAAGAACACTTGTGCAAGAAAATGGAGGCTTGATGGAATAAAATGAAAGGAAAGGCAACCCTCCTATATGTGGCTACCATCTAACCCTATTTTAGCCTTGGGGAAAGCCCAATAAGGCCCCTACTAATCCCCCTTGGTTAATTTTAAGTTAGGTTGAAGTTTGGGATCAAAAGGGTTAAGTTTAAGCCTCTAACATAACCAATCTAACAAGTGGGATTAGTCTAAACTTACTAACTTAATTAGTGGGATTTGTGGGCCATGACTAACTAATCTTGGGGTCCCATCTAGCGTCTAAGCTACCCGGGTCACTAACACAAGTCGAAACGAGACGAAACTCAAACCCGACTAAAAAAATCCCATAAAATCAATATTAAATATATAAAATTCCCAAAATATTAAAATATAAAAAATGACCAAAATACTCTTAGCCTAAAAAGTGATAATTAGCTAATATAATCACATGGGTTAGTCCTCCATGGTCATGGTTAGTCTCTAGGCTAAGCAGCTCTAAGGTTACACTAGCAAAAGGACAAAATTACAAAACACTAATTTAATAATATTTAAAATAATCAAAATTCACCAATAAATCAATAACATGATTTAAACCTATTATTAAGTGATTAATTTTACAAAAGTTCAAAATTACCCTTATTTTAGAAAAGTGGTGGTTACAAATCTACCCTCCTTAAAATAATTTCGTCCTCGAAATTTAAGGTGGTTGTACTCTTCCCTAGGTTAAACCACAAACAATCAAGGTCAAAACTACTATCTAGCAACACACAAGATCAGGGTCCTACTGGTCGGGAATTTTATAGTCTCAACAGGGTCATTACACTATCTAGCACAATAAAACATAATCCAAGAGGTACCATTGGAATATACAACAATAATGGAAAAAGGACGGAAGAAGAACAAAGGACAGACTACTAACCCATCACCTATAGCATCGGCCTCCTCGGCCGTCAGTACAGGAACCTGCCCGGCTGGGTATATCCTTTTGCTGGTGCGGGGAATGACGTTGTTCCACAGGTAGCCTAACTCCATCTCTTTGCCCTTGGTATGGACACTAGCCAAGACGATAAAGGGTTAAGAGACAATTCTTAACCATATGCTCCGTTGATCCACATTACAAGCACACTCCCAGCCTCTTTCTGCACACCTTCCAAGAATGGCCTGACCTCCAATAGTAGGTACAGGTAGGAGCTGGCTGAAAATGCCTCGGGGGGTGCTGCTGATCTAGTTGTACTGGAGCTCGTATTATCACATGAAACCGCTGAAGTCGGGCCCTAGATGGGGCCTAGAACTGCTGTTGTGGCGACTGAAAAGATTGATACAGAAATTGGAAGCTCAAATGAATGGGACACAAGTAAAATATGGATAGTAGGCTTAAAGTGGGTCGTGCTCATACTTTGGGTCGTCAAGTTTAGGTCAAAATGGTGTCTCTAACTCGAGTCGAAAATAAAAGTGACTCCGTAGGGGAAATCAAGATTGGGTCTTGTGTCAGGAAAGTCATGCGATAAAAATGAAGTACAAGATGGTGTGTCCAAGTGGGACATGAAGGTCATGGGTGTAGGGTGTCCTGTCTTGATCATGTATGTAAAGTTGGTTTTGAGAAAACAACTAGTCTTGTGCTCCTAAGTTAAAAGTCATGGCAATGTGCATATGGAAATTATAAATAAAAGTTGGAAATGATCAAATGGCCTAAATTAAACAGAAAGTTGTGATACAAAAGTAGTAAAAGGGAACAAGTTTGAGTGGGACGTGATATATCAAAATAAAGATAATCTTATCTACTACAACTCATGAAGGAAGTTTCCAGAGATTGACATCTCTGACGCTCCAGAAATCGAAGTCACGGAAGAACACTCGTCTATCTAGAATACTCTCTTCATGGTGTCTACCCAAGTCTAGTCACTGTCTACACAAGGCACTAACTCTTCTAAATGATACTAGGATGGTACCCCTATACTAGGTTGTTCATACCCCTTCTCCAACTAGTCACTAAACCGTTTTGGTGCCTAAACTTCTATAACATTTGAGATACCTTGTCTCTGGCTACTAGGGTACTCCTCCTATCCCGTTTCCTGGTGCAACTCCTACCTTGACACTTATTATTCACTCTAGGGTTCTCATCTATATCTAATTATCAAAACCATATACAATACTTCCCAACCATACTCTAAACTATTAACAAAATTAATCAAGAACACCGACCAACTGCAATCACCAAGCCATCACACTATGAAGAACCTATAATGAAATGAGAATCTACCAGGACCTAGACTAAAGAACTGAAGGTATCCTAACTCTTAAGCTAATTCAGGATGGAACAAAATCTATAATAACAGAAATGAAATGATAGAGATGACATGTTAGGACCCTTCTCAAGATACAATCTGATAATCATACACGTCTGTCCGAAATCATGATACTCAGAATCCTCACCACGCTAGTTAGCAAGGCTGCGATAAACGATAGAGTCCATAACTGGGGCATGCACCTCTATAATCATGTCATTTAGAATCCTCGCTACGCCGACTAGTATAGCTGTAAGGAATCCCAAATCTCATAACCAAGATATATACATCCGAAGTCAGGTCTCTACGTTTCCGCCACGCCGGCTAATATAGCTACGATAAACTCTAAGTTCCATAACCAAGTAAACATTTTACCTTCCCTATTATTTTCGTCAACATATGTCATCAGAAGATATCGTAACTCAGGCCATAACATTCATCTCGATATGAAAAATCAAATCAACAATGATTCCATCAAAATCAAGTTCAATAACAAGGAATAAGGGTAAACGGAAGCTAAAGGAAAGGATTTCAAATTTAAGTTCAAAACAAGATTCTCAAGGATCGTCCCAGGAATCTCTCAAAAGTCCTAACTGTGATTGAGTAACTTCTATAATAATAACCTAGCCTATATCATAACTGTAGGCTCGTAGCAGCACTCTGAGTCGAGCACCACTATGAAATCGCATTGGTTGCGATCCTGACCTACATGGGCCACCATAAAAATGTATCATGACCCGCACCCTGATTAGGGGTACTAGCACGTGGGTACATCCAGTCTACACCGCAGAATCGGCGGTAGAACGCTGTATAGGTCTACTAGAAAGTATAACATCTAGACATAATATATATGTACCTGTCATCTTCGTACGGAGGTATATAATCTCAACTCAATCACAAGACATCTAAGGAAGATAGGCACGAATATCATAAAGATATGATAGAAATATATGAACTGAAAAAGGTGCGAAGTTACAACACAGTTTAGAGTTAAAGATATAACACAAGAAACCAAAATATAACATATAACATAGGACTCAATACTAGCTGGAACACAGTCCAGTCAAACCTATCTAACAATCTAAGCAGGAGGTAAATCCTCTACTGGCACCAAGGATAATGTCTCATCAAAATCTCTATCCTGGCCATACCCGTAAAAGATAGAGCAATCATCCAACATGTCCTCTGTAAATATCAACGGTTATCCTATCAGGAAAATGAGCAAGTACACCTCCAACAACAGTTCTATAGTATTGACAAATATTGTAAGAGACAATCATAATGGAATACAAGATGATATATCAAGACTGTAAGTAAAACATGATATATAAACTAGAAATCATGTCAGGGTGTAACATACATGAAAGTAAAATACTACATGAATATCTGATGTATAATGTAAGCATAAAATGTGCCTTGAGATATTATAGCATTATGTGATCGGCTTGGGTCAAGATCAGTCTGTTCCATTTGGCCCGGCTATCACTGGAAAATCTTAAGAAGGGTCAAGCCGGCCAACATGGAAAGCGAGCACAAAAAATATAAGATCTCGCAACACCCTACGTGCAGTGAAGGTGACGTAAGCACAAAAAATAGTGACATGGGGGTATTGATCACATAACCTATAATAACTCTCCATCCTCGAATAGTATATAGATCCGGACATAGCACGTCATGACACGGGATTCTCCAAGAGTGTAGCTAATCCCTCTCAGGAATCGGTGTCTATACAAGTACAAGAAACAAGATCAAACATTGTACCAATATACCAAGAAAGTTCAGGAATAACATCTCATGCCAAGATCCGACGTATACTAGTCCGTGCACCATTGTGAAAATAATCAAGTAAAACATATAACTGAATCGGATACGGAAGATATCAAGATAAGGAAGTACTATCAGAGAATGTACTCGCCTGTTGTTCTGAGCTATCAAGTAGGGTCGATGCTCAGAGTGATCTCACAGACCTAAAGATGAGATATTGTAAGTTAATTAGGGTTTAACAGTATTACGCATGACTTTCTAATGTATGATATGCAATCTAGGTCAATCTTAGTCCAACTAAGTCAAACTAGGTCACACTGAGTCACACTAGGTCAAATTAGGTCACAGAAAGTCAAACCAAGTCAAACTAGATCAAACTGGGTCAAAGGTTGACTTATAGTTAATTTTTGGTCAACTGGTCAACTCTAGTCAACTTTAGGTCAAACTAGGTTAATGTTGACTAACAATTGACTTTTGGTCAGCTAGTCAATTCTGGTCAAGTTCTAGACACTTCTAGGCCAAGTGTTGACTAATAGTTGACTTTTGGTCAAAGCAGTCAAACTTGGTCAACCAAGGTCAAAACTAACCTAAGCATACTATTCCTAATATTTACCTGCCAAGATACTCTATATCTTGGTCATATTGGTATCCCAATACCAATACCTAGGTTTGGGTCCAATACCTTAACTTAGGTAAATTATCTTAGCCTCTAACCAGTACTTTACCCTTACATTGCCCTTACCCTATGCAACTCCAATACCTTGCTAAGGTATTCCAACACCTTACTTTGGTATCCTATTACTTTACCTTAATATTTTGATACCTTACCTTGGTATCTTGATACCATACCCTGGTCATATGGTAAACTAATCATTTATCTTGAAGGTAAAGGTAATTCATATTTACCTTAAGATACTAACTTGGTATCATGAGATACCAAGATACCCCTCAAATATCTAACTAACCATCTAATGTACTAACATAGCATCTTAACTAATATCTAACATATTATAACGAATTTGGGTTGTTTTGGACAAAAGAAACATATGTAGGCCAAGATACTTGGATAACAACATAGATATCCAAATGAAACTCATTCTAACCATCCTAAGTAAGATCAATCCACTCTCTAACCATTCTAAAACTGAATTTAAAATACAAATAATCCTATTAGGCAATAAACCAAACATATGGGGTGTCCTAATTTGGGATCTATCAAGTAGGATACAACACACATATCTAAAATTCTCAAGAGAGCTCCAAATGGCCTCAAACTTGAATCTAAAGGGGGTACATGCATGGAGGTGGATCCTATGGATGCAAAACTAACTAATATGCATAGGAAATCAATTTTGAGGGTTGGTTTTACCTATTGGGAGTGGAATTCCAATGATACTCTCAAGGACACGGCTCCGACACGAAGATCTTCCAAAAAGGATACTCCTCCTTGCACTTTGCTCCAAATCTTTGCTAGCACCCTCCCTTGGTAGTATTAGAAGGTTGGATGGAAGCTTTCGTAGAGGGATGTAAGGATTTGGAGATCAAATCAAAGAGGGAAGCTCTCAATTTGGGGAAGAACACTTGTGAAAGAAAATGGAGGCTTGATGGAATAAAATAAAAGAAAGGACAACCCTCCTATATGTGGCTGCCATCTAATCCTCTTTGGGCCTTGGGGAAAGCCCAATAAGGTCCCTACTAATCCCCCTTGGTTAATTTTAAGTTAGGTTCAAGTTTGGGATCAAAAGGGTTAAGTTTAAGCCTCTAACATAACCAATCTAACAAGTGGGATCAGTCTAAACTTGCTAACTTAATTAGTGGGAATTGTGGGCCATGACTAACTAATCTTGGGGTCCCGTCTAGAGTCTAAGCTACCCGGGTCACTAACACAAGTCGGAACGAGACGAAACTCAAACCCGACTAAACAAATTCAGTAAAATCAAAATTAAATATATAAAATTCCCAAAATATTAAAATATACAAAAATGACCAAAAAATCCTTAGCCTAAAAAGTGATAATTAGCTAATATAATCACATGGGTTAGGCCTCCATGGTCATGGTTAGTCTCTAGGCTAAGCAGCTCTAAGGTTACACTAGCAAAAGGACAAAATCACAAAACACTAATTTAATGATATTAAAAATAATCAAAATTCACCAATAAATCAGTAACATGATTTAAAACTATTATTAAATGATTAATTTTATAAAAGTTCAAAATTATCCTTGTTTTAGAAAAGTGGTGGTTACAAATCTACCATCCTTAAAATAATTTTATCCTCGAAATTTTTGGTGGTTGTACTCATCCCTAGGTTAAACCACATACAATCAAGGTCAAAATTACTATCTAGCAACACACAAGATCAGAGTTCTACTGGTCGAGAATTTTATAGTCTCAACAGGGTCATTACACTATCTAGCACAATAAAACACAATCCAAGAGGTACTATTAGAATATACAATAATCATAGAAAAAGGACGGAAGAAGAACAGAGGACAGACTGCTAACCCATCACCTGTAGCATCGGCCTCCTCGACCGTCAACGCAGGAACCTGCCCGGCTGGGTATATCCCTTTGCTGGTGCAGGGCATGATGCTGTTCCACAGGCTTGAGGATGGACATTAATGCTGGTCAAGTAATTATGTCTTATAAAGGAACATACTTCGGAAAGGCTTATTGTACCGAAGTAATGTTCAAACTCCAACTTGTAACTCTATTTGAGAAAATAAATATAGCCTCTATTTCTGATTATTCTCTTGAGTTGTGGCATAATAGACTAGGACATGTTCATTGTAAAAGAATAAACAAGATGTCTAGTCTAGGACTTATCTCCAAATTTGGGATAAGAAGTTGGAGAAGTGTCACCCCCAGTTTTCAGAAACAGGAGTATTTTTGTTATTTTGCATTTTAAAATATTTTTAAAATTTATTTTATTATTTATGATATTATTTTGGGGTTGAAATTTATTTTATTATTTATGATATTGTTTTTGGGTTATTTGAGTCGGGTTCGAATTTCAACTCAATCCGACTTGAAACGGGGACCCGGAGGGTAGTTTGACTCTAGTGGGACCCACACACTAGTTAGACATGGCCCACATGATATTAATTTTAGTCTACAAGATATTAATTTTAGTTAGTAGTTAGACTAATTATTTATGGATAGGTTTAGTTTAATTAGAGACTTAAAACTAGACTAAATTGACCTCAACCTTTATCCCATTCCTAATTTAAATCAAATGGATTAGTGGAGGGCATTTTGGACATTCAAAATGGGAACATCTCACCCTTTTTGGGTAGCACCTATGGGGGGGATAAGGGGTGAGTCACCATCTCTTCTATTTCATTTTATCCATCCATTTTCTCTCTCTTGTTCTTTCCCAAATTTCTAGAGAACAACTCCATTGATTTCATCTCCAAATCTACCATTTCTTCCACCAAATATTCTTCATTTCTCTTCTACTCCATGGTTAGAGGGTGCTAGCCAAGTTTGAGAGGATTCGGAGCTCGTTCGTGTCCTTTTAGAATCTCTACGTGTCGGTGTCATGTCGGAAGGTTTTTTCCTTTGAATCTCTCTTCCGGAAGGTATAATCTCTCCTCTAATCCATCCCTACATACATATAGGAATATTTTGAACCCATAGGAATGACCCCCATAGTTGTATCTCCATTTGTGTCCATTTCGTGTCCATTTGAAGGTCATAGGAGTGTCCTTTGTGTTGTGGTTGTGTCCTAGTAGAAAAACCCCTATTTTGGACACTTGTATGCATATATATATTGTAGGAATGATTAATTAGTGTTTTAATCTCAGATTTATATTTTTAGAGAGTTGTTCCTAATGTGTTCTTTATAGTATCATATTGTATCATATTCATTTTATATTTAGATTGGTGTGTCTCTTTATATATATATATATATATATATATATATATATATATATATATATATATATATATGTGTGTGTGTGTGTGTGTGTGTGTGTGTGTGTGTGTGTGTGTGTGTGTGTGTGTGTGTGTGTGTGTGTGTGTGTGGTTTGTGCATATATATATTTATTTGTGTGTATGGTTAGATGGTTAGAGAGTGGATTGATCTTATTTAGGATGGTTAGAATAAGTTTTATTTAAATAGCTATGTTGGTATCCAAGAATTTTGGCCTACATGTGTTTTTTGTCCAAACAACCAAAATTTGTCATAATTTTTATCCACGTTTTTAGTAGCTAGAGCAACTTAGAAATGACATAACTTTTAGCTCATAACTCCAATTAGCCTTCCATTTTTTTAAAAGAAGCGTATAGAAGTTAGCTTTCCAAATATATATTTTTTATAAGCCAAATTCGTTCTATAACTTTCTGTAGAATTATTTGAGTGTCAGCTGTACGAAAGATGAACGCGTTTCGGTGTTTTCGCGATTTCGGGAGCTTCCGGACACGAAAATGCGATCCGTTTGAAGTTTCGGAAAGCAAACACAAAGAGCTATAACATACTTCAATCCTAGAATTTATTGAAGTCCCAATTGGTACAGTATTGATTTTAAGTAGAAGAGTGACTATGCGACGTAGGCATTTTGTGTAACCTATGAGCCTAGTATGGATATCATGTGAATGTAGGTATCATAGATTGTCAAGAATATGTAAGATATAGTACATATATGTATATATATATATATATATATATATATATATATATATATATATATATATATATATATATTATATTGTTATATATATATATATATATATATATATATATATATATATTATTGTTATGTAATATATGTTAGTATAGTGTGTGTGCGTTTGAATGAGATAAGGATGTGTGTGGTTAGTGGAGAGAAGTGAGATTGATAGAGGATATGTGCTAGTGTGTGTTTGACGTTGTATAGATGGTAGTGTAATGTGTGTGTTGTGAAGGTGAGAGAGTTGGAAGGATTATGCCATCCTATTTGACTTGAGGCTAGTGTAGTTTGTTGAGTGATTTGTGTTTTGGTTGAGTGGTAGTGTGTTTGTATATAGATGTGTGTAGGTGTGTTAGAAGAGAAGGGTGGTGGATTTGGTATATGTGTTTGTGTGTGTGTTAGTATTGGAGTAGAGAAAAATTTAAATGTTGTATGTATGGATATGTTAGTATGTTAGTGGTTATGTTAGAATCTATGTAGAGGTTAGAGATATCTTAGAAGTTAGATAGTGATATCTTGTATAAGTTAGATAATTAGTTGTGTTAGTCTATGTTATTGTTAGTTAGAGATGACATATGTTAGTTGGTTAGAGTTAGAGATGGATATATATATATACATATATGTTATGGTTAGATATTAGTTAGTGGATGTTAGTTGTGTTAGGTTTCTAAGTTAGAATAGATGGTTAGAAGTTATATGTTAGAGTTGGTTAGTATCTTGTATTAGAGGTATAAGTAGGAATTTACGGTAAGTCTAAGAAGGGGTTTTGATTGTTAAGATGGGGTTAGAAATAGGTTATCTTGGTAGAATGGTTAGATAAGGGTAGTTTAGTCTAGTTTTGACCCCAGTTGACCAAGAGTTAACTTTTTGACCAAAAGTCAACTTCAAGTCAACACTTGACTTAGAATTGACCAAAACCAAACCAGAGTTGACCAGTTAACTGAAAATAAACTGTTAGTCAACATTTGACTTATTTGACCTAGGGTTGACCTAGTGTTGACCTAGGGTTGACCTAGGATTGACTCAGAGTTGACCAGAGTTGACTTTTGACCAAAAGTCAACTGTAAGTCAATCTTTGACCCAGATTGACCTAGTTTGACTTGGATTGACTTTCTGTGACTTTGTTTGACCTTGGTTATCCTAGTGACCCAGTTTGGCTCAGTATAACCTAGTGTGACCTAGTTTAACTCCGTGTGACTTGGCTTGACCTAGTTTTTGACTTAGACTGGCATATCAGGACTAGATTAGCTTTCCTTTCATTATTAAACCATGTTTTGACTTGTAGTGTCTCATCTTTAGGTTTGTGATTACTCTGAACATCTGTTCACCTTATTAGCTCAGGACCGCAGGAGAGTACATTCACTGATAGTTTTCATTGTCTTGATATCTACTATATCCGATTCAGTTGTAGTATCTTACATGATTCCCGACACGACGGTTCACGGACTAGTATACGTTGGATCCTGTCATGAGATGTTATTCCCGAATTTTTCTTGGTATGTTGGTATGTGATATCCATGTTCATGTACTTATATAGACATCGATTTGGGAGTGGGCTGATCACCTGCTTTCGAATCCGTGTCATGATGTGCCATATCCGGATCTATGGTACTATTCGGGGATGGGGGAATTATTAGGAGTTATGTGATCAAAACCTCCCTGTCACTATTTTGCTAGTTCCACCCTCACCTCACGTAGGATGTAGCAGATACCCCATGTCAGGTTATCTAGGTTGGCCGGCATGACTCTCCGTTGAGGTTACCGTAGATTGCCGGGCCAAGTGGATAACCCCACCATGACTTCCTAGCCGATCACATATCGCTCTAATAATTCAAATTATATTTTACATTTATTATCGTATCTTATATTCCAGTTCAGCTTTACTTTATGTACTTCTCACCATGCTATGATTCCATTACTCATATGCTCTACCTGCTTTTATATTGTACCCTGATTTTAGACTAAGTTCTATTTGAAAGAAGGGTTACAACCCCGGTCCTTGTTTGGTTCAAGGGTTGTAACTCGGCTTTCAAATGGTTCCCAAGTCACCTATATCTTTGTCTTGTATTTTATGATACTGTCTCTTATAGTATTTGTCAATTCATATGGAACTGCTGTTGGTGTTTGTACTTGCTCATTTTCCTGACAGGATACCATTGACATATTACAGATGATTCTGAGGCAGATTGCCCGACTTATTATGGGGTCGAGTCTGATGGAGTAGACCCGGGCTATGGTTTGTTAGTAGAGCCACTAGACTTTGCTCACCTGAGTAGTGTAACTTAGTTAGGTTTTCCTGGCCTACGAGCCAGCTAGTACTTTTTAGACTGTAGTAGTTTTTATATATTATGTGATTCTCGGTGTTGTTTGTGTATAGCTCTGGACTTGTGTGGATCTTGGACTTATTTTCTGTTCTCATCATTCATATTTTCCTTTCCATACTATCTACCTTAGTTTTACATTTATGATTGAGACTGTATTGCTATATCACCTCCATTCGGAGTGTATATACTATACAGGTACATTTATCTATTTAGTTGTAGTATTTATAGATGACCTAGACAGCGTTCTACCGCCGATGCTGTGGCATAGGCTGGATGTAACCACGTACTCGTGCCCCTAATCAGGGTACGGGTCGTGACACATTTTTGTAGTGGCCAATGCAGGTCAGAGTCGTAATTAGTGCGATCTCGTAATGGTGCTCGACTTAGAGTACTAATTACGAGCCTGCGACTAGGACATAGGATATAGGATATGTAAGGAGTTACTCAATCACATTTTAGGAAAATTCTGATCTTTTGATTACCATGACAACTCTTCTTGCATTTGAATTCAATTGTCCTCCTTTGATAATATCTTATCTTGTGCCATATTGATCTCTTGGGTTCAATTCGTCTTCAGGATGACAGTGACTTGTTTTCAGGCAGCAGCGGAGCAGATAGCAGGTTATAATCTTTCAATCTCATTTCCGCATTTGCTTTCTTATAAACTGTCTTAAAATTCAATTCCATCTATTCCTTGATCGTTGGATGAAATTTTGTTCTTGTGATGTGATATTCTTCTAAGATAAGTCTTATGGGCTAGGTCGTCTTTATTATGAGATTTTAGAATCCTCTAGGGTCATGCTAGCAGGCATAGTGAGGACATATAGTCGGATTATGGTCATATTTCTCGGGTGTGGGAATTTAAGGTTTTTGCTGCCAAGTATGCGACAATACAAAAATTTTAAATACTATAATTCTAGAGGTATGTACCATAGTCGAGGACTCTGTAATTATCGTAGCCTTGCTCATTGGCATGACGAAGATTTTGAGTATCATGATTTTGGACAGACGCATACGATTATCGAATTGTATGAATTTTTCTGTGGTTACTTTGTTTTAATTTTTGAGGATGATTCTTTTAAGGTGGATAGACTTGTAGCACCTAGTTTCTATTTGAGTATAATTTTAAAATGCTATAATTTTAGTCATTTAATTATTGCCATTTAATTCATGCTTTAATTTTGGAGATTTAAATTTTTAAGCCATGACTTGTAATTTTGATGTTTTACTAGTGAAACCCTAGGGACTGTTTGACCTGGAGCCTAACCATGTGATTAGGATACTTTCAGTGTCATTTCTGGCCCAAGGGTATTTTGGTCATTGGACCTCTTTGATTTATTTTGATATTTTTCATTGGTGATTGCTTGGTTTTAATTTCGAGGACGAAATTTTTTAAGGTGGATAGATTTGTCATCCTCAGTTTTCAGAAACAAGGATATTTTTATCATTTTGTATTTTTTAATATTTTTAAAATTTATTTTATTATTTATGATATTATTTTGGGGTTGAAATTTATTTTATTATTTATGATATTGTTTTGGGGTTATTTGAGTCGGGTTCGAATTTCAACTCAATCCGACTTGAAACGGGAACCCGGGGGGGCAGTTTGACTCTAGTGGGACCCACACACTAGTTAGACATGGCCCATATAATATTAATTTTAGTCCACATGATATTAATTTTAGTTAGTAGTTAGACTAATTATTTATGGATATGTTTAGTTTAATTAGAGACTTAAAACTAGACTAAATTGACCTCAACCTTTAATCCATTCCTAATTTAAATCAAATGGATTAGTGGAGGGCATTTTGGACATTCAAAATGGGAACTCCTCACCCTTATTAGGCAGCCACCTATGGGGGGATATGGGGTGAGTCACCATCTCTTCCATTTTATTTTATCCATCCATTTTCTCTCTTTTGTTCTTCCCCAAATTTCTAGAGAACAACTCCATTGATTTCATCTCCAAATCTACCATTTCTTCCACCAAATATTCTTCATTTCTCTTCTACTCTATGGTTAGAGGGTGCTAGCCAAGTTTGGGTGGATTCGGAGCTCGTTCGTGTCCTTTTGGAATCTCTACGTGTCGGTGTCGTGTCGGAAGTTTTTTCCTTTGAATCTCTCTTCCGGAAGGTATAATCTCTCCTTTAATCTATCCCTACATGCATATAGGAATATTTTGAACCCATAGGAATGACCCCCATGGTTGTATCTCCATTTGTGTCCATTTTGTGTCTATTTGAAGGTCATAGGAGTGTCCTTTGTGTTGTGGTTGTGTCCTAGTGGAAAAACCCCTATTTTGGACACTTGTATGCATATATATATTGTAGGAATGATTAATTAGTATTTTAATCTCAGATTTATATTTTTAGAGAGTTGTTCCTAATGTGTTCTTTATAGTATCATATTGTATCATATTCATTTTATATTTAGATTGGTGTGTCTCTTTATATATATATATATAGGTGTGTGTGGTTTGTGCATATATATATTTATTTGTGTGTGTGGTTAGATGGTTAGAGAGTGGATTGATCTTATTTAGAACGGTTAGAATATGTTTTATTTAGATAGCTATGTTGGTATCCGAGTATTTTGGCCTACATGTGTTTTTTGTCCAAACAACCCAAATTCGTCATAATTTTTATCCACGTTTTTAGTAGCTAGAGCAACTTAGAAATGCCATAACTTTTAGCTCATAACTCCAATTAACCTTCCATTTTTTTAAAAGAAGCGTATAGAAGTTAGCTTTCCAAATATATATTTTTAAAAGCCAAATTCGTTCTATAACTGTATGTAGGATTATTTGAGTGTCAGCTGTACGAAAGATGAACGCGTTTCGGTGTTTTCGCGATTCCGGGAGCTTCCGGACACGAAAATGCGATCCGTTTGAAGTTTCGGAAAGCTAACACGAAGAGCTATAACATACTTTAATCCTAGAATTTATTGAAGTCCCAATTGGTACAGTATTGATTTTATGTAGAAGAGTGATTATGCGACGTAGGCATTTTGTGTAACCTATGAGCCTAGTATGGATATCATGTGAATGTAGGTATCATAGATTGTCAAAAATATGTATGATATGGTACATATATATATATATATATATATATATATATATATATATATATATATATATATATATTATGTAATATATGTTAGTATAGTGTGTGTGTTTGAATGAGAAAAGGATGTGTGTGGTTAGTGGAGAGAAGTGAGATTGATATAGGATATGTGCTAGTGTGTGTTTGATATTGTATAGATGGTAGTGTAGTGTGTGTGTTGTGAAGGTGAGAGAGTTGGGAGGATCATGCCATCCTATTTGACTTGAGGCTAGTGTAGTTTGTTGAGTGATTTGTGTTTTGGTTGACTGGAAGTGTGTTTGTATATAGATGTGTGTATGTGTGTTAGAAGAGAAGGGTGGTGGATTTGGTATATGTATTTGTGTGTGTGTTAGTATTGGAGTTGAGAGAAATTTAAATGTTGTATGTATGGATATGTTAGTATGTTAGTGGTTATGTTAGAATCTATGTAGAGGTTAGAGATATCTTAGAAGTTAGATAGTGATATCTTGTATAAGTTAGATAATTAGTTATGTTAGTCTATGTTATTGTTAGTTAGAGATGACATATGTTAGTTGGTTAGAGTTAGAGATGGATATATATATACATATATGTTATGGTTAGATATTAGTTAGTGGATGTTAGTTGTGTTAGGTTTCTAAGTTAGAATAGATGGTTAGAAGTTATATGTTAGAGTTGGTTAGTATCTTGTATTAGAGGTATAAGTAGAAATTTGCAGTAAGTCTAAGAAGGGGTTTTGATTGATAAGATGGGGTTAGAAATATGTTATCTTGGTAGGTAATGGTTAGATAAGGGTAGTTTAGTCTAGTTTTGACCCCAGTTGACCAAGAGTTGACTTTTTGACCAAAAGTCAACTTCAAGTCAACACTTGACTTAGAATTGACCAAAACCAAACCAGAGTTGACCAGTTGACTGAAAATAAACTGTTAGTCAACATTTTACTTATTTGACCTAGGGTTGACCTAAGGTTGACCCATGGATGACTCATTGTTGACCAGAGTTGACTTTTTGACCAAAAGTCAACTGTAAGTCAACCTTTGACCCAGATTGACCTAGTTTGACTTGGATTGACTTTCTGTGACTTTGTTTGACCTTGGTTATCCTAGTGTGACCCAGTTTGGCTCAGTATAACCTAGTGTGACCTAGTTTAGCTCGGTGTGACTTGGTTTGACCTAGTTTTTGACTTAGACTGGCATATCATGACTAGATTAGCTTTCCTTTCATTATTAAACCATGTTTTGACTTGTAGTATCTTATCTTTAGGTCTGTGGTTACTCTGAACATCTGTTCACCTTATCAGCTCAGGACCGCAGGCGAGTACATTTACTGATAGTTTTCATTGTCTTGATATCTACTATATCCGATTCAGTTGTACTGTCTTACATGATTCCCGACACGACGGTTCACGGACTAGTATACGTTGGATCCTGACATGAGATGTTATTCCCGGATTTTCCTTGGTATGTTGGTATGTGATATCCATGTTCATGTACTTATATAGACATCGATTTGGGAGTGGGCTGATCACCTGCTTTCGAATCTGTGTCATGATGTGCCATGTCCGGATCCATGATACTATTCGGGGATAGGAGAATTATTAGGGGTTATGTGATCAAAGCCTTCCTGTCACTATTTTACTAGCGTCACCGTCACCTCACGTAGGGTGTAGCAGATACCCCATGCCAGGTTATCCAGGTTGGCCGGCATGACTCTCCGTTGAGGTTACCGCGGATTGTCGGGCCAAGTGGATAACCCCACCATGACTCCCTAGCCGATCACATATCGCTCTAATAATTCAAATCACATTTTGCATTTATTGTCGTATCTTATATTCCAGTTCAGCATTACTTTATGTACTTCTCACCATGCTATGATTCTATTACTCACATGCTCTACCTGCTTTTATACTGTACCATAATTTTAGACTAAGTTCTATTTGAAAGAAGGGTTACAACCTCGGTCCTTGTTTGGTTCAAGGGTTGTAACTCGGCTTTCAAATGGTTCCCAAGTCGCCTATATCTTTGTCTTATATTTTATTATACTGTCTCTTATAGTATTTGTCAATTCATATAGAACTGCTGTTGGTGTTTGTACTTGCTCATTTTTCTGACAGGATACCGTTGATATATTACAGATGATTCTGAGGCAGATTGCCCAACCTATTATGGGGTCGAGTCTGATGGAGTAGACCCGGACTGTGGTTTGTTAGTAGAGCCACTAGACTTTGCTCACCCTGAGTAGTGTAGCTTAGTTAGGTTTGCCTGGCCTACGAGCCAGCTAGTACTTTTTAGACTGTAGTAGTTTTTATATATTATGTGATTCTCTGGGTTGTTTGTGTATAGCTCTGGACTTGTGTGGATCTTGGACTTATTTTCTGTTCTCATCATTCGTATTTTCCTTTCCATACTATCTACCTTAGTTTTACATTTGTGATTGAGACTGTATTGCTATGCCATCTCCATTCGGAGTGTATATACTGTACAGGTATATTTATCTGTTTAGTTGTAGTATTTATAGATGACCTAGACAGTGTTCTACCGTCGATGCTGCGGCGTAGGCTGGACGTAACCACGTACTCGTGCCCCTAATCAGGGTGCGGGTCGTGACAAGAAGTGTGAGGTTTGTGCGCAGACAAAGATCACCAGAAAACCGTTCAGACGGGTAAATCAAAGTACAGATCTTCTGGAGTTGGTACACTCAGATATCTGTGACTTCAAGCAGTTCTCCACAAATGTCGGGATGAAGTATTTTATTACTTTTATCAATGATTTCTCAAAGTACGCATTCGTTCATCTGCTCAAGTCTAAAGATGAAGCATTTGAGAAATTTAAGGACTTCAAGGCTGAAGTCGAATGTCAAACCGGACAACAATTCAATAGACCTAGAAGTGATCAAGGTGGAGAGTATAGGTCGAATGAATTCACATTGTTCCATAGAGAACATAGAATTGTTAACGAGACAACTGCTTCGTACTCCCTTCAATCAAATGGTATTACAGAAAAGAAGAATAGAACATTAACTGAAATGATGAATTCAATGCTATTGACTACGGGTCTTCCAAATTGCTTCTAGGGTGAAGGAGTGCTTACGACAACTTTTATTCTGAATAGAGTACCGTGTGCTACTTTCGATGTCACTCCTCATAAACTCAGGTTCAAAGTCAGACCCAACTTTAAGATTATTTGAATGTGGGGGTGTCTGGCATATGTGAAGCTTTCGAATTTGAAGATTCAGAAGCTGGGAACAAGGACTATGAAGGCTATATTCCTGGGATATGCCGATAAGAGTGATGTTCAGAGATTTCTTGATATTGAATCAAATCATATCATTGAATCTCGCGATGCAAAAAATTTTGAATATAAATTTGTAAGACACAAGAACATTATTCTCGTAGACATTTCAGAGAATAGTATGAATGCACAGGATGCTCAAGCCTCTAACAAAGGTTTGGAAGATGTAGTCTAAGAAGTTGTTGTTGCAGAAACATTGATTGAACCAGAACTCGCAGAACCTGTGTCTAAGCGAGTGAGGAGGCAGAAGGACTTCGGAGAGAATTTTGTCACCTATCATGTGGAAGCAGATCTGCTTACCTATGATGAGGCGATGAAGACCAGAGACATTATCCTTTGGAAAGCGACTATTAATGATGAGTATGACTCGGTAACGTCTAACAACACATGAGTGTTGGTCGATATGCCTGAATAAGCAAAACCAATCGATTGTAAATGGATCTTTAAGAAGAAGATAAAGGTTGTTGGAACTTTTGACAAGTTCAAGGCTAGTTTGGCAGCCAAAGGGTTTTCTCAAAAGCAGAGAATCGATTATTTTGACACTTATGCTCCATTACTATGGATGACGACCATCATGATGTTGATTGCTCTAAGTGCAATTCATATGCTAGTTATTCATCAGTTGTATGTAAAAACTGCTTTCCTGAATAGTGAGTTGACTGAAGAGATTTACATGCAACAACCAGAAGGATTCATCGTCAAGGGCCTCGAAGACAAAGTCTGCAAGTAAGTAAAATCTATGTATAGTCTGAAGCAAGCTCCCAAGATGTGGCATAAGATATTTGATAAAGTCATAAGATCAAACGGCTACATGGTCAGCGAGACGGACAAATGTGTATACACAAAGTTTGATGATGGAAGAGGGGTTGTCATTTGTCTGCATGTGGATAACATGCTGATCATGGGTATAGATCTAGCAAGTGTCACTGAGACAAAGAAGTTTCGCTCGTCTAAGTTTAACATGAAGGACTTAGGAGAAGCTGAGGTTATCCTAGGGATAAAAATCATTCGGACGAAAACTGGAGTGGCATTGTCACAGTATTATTACATTAAGAAGATGCTCATACGCTATGGGTATCAGGATCTTCCAGGGATCGATACGCCGTATAGGTGTGACAAGAAACTGAAGCCAAATCCAAGAAAAAGCGTCAGACAGTTGGATGCTGAGTCGGTTCACGAGCAATTCAGGTATGGAGCACTAGAAAGCTGTGAGGAGGGTTATAAGGTACCTCAAGAGGACTCAAAAGTATGCATTGTACTACTGCGAAGATCCAAAAGTAGTGAAAGATTTCAGTTATACAAGCTGGTGCTCAGAAGTAGAGAGTGAAAGGTCCACAGGAGGATATGTCTTCTCTATGGGTGGAGCTATTATATCGTGAAAGTTGAAAAAGCAGACTATATTATCACACTCTTCTATAAATCTGAGTTCTATGTACTGGCGGCTGCAGCAGATGAAGCAGAATGGCTTCAGGAGTTCATGTATGATCTTCCAATATTTGGTGTACAGATACCAGCGGTATCGATATACTGCGACAATCAGGCAACTACAGCGGTGGCATCAAATGACCTTTTCAATGGCAAGAAGTGGACTATGCGTCTAAGGCATATGATGGTAAATGATCTTATTAAAAGAGGAGTCATTATCGTGGTGGTTGTTCGGAGCCAAAAGAATCTGGTGGATCCATTCACCAAAGGTCTCAAATGCCAGCTGTAGAAGCATGAAAAAGAATTAAGATAGCCTATGCGGCTCCAACAGAAGGATCCCCATGCGGCTAAGAAAATC
Organism: Iris pallida; assembly: GCA_029216955.1. Taxonomy (NCBI): domain Eukaryota; kingdom Viridiplantae; phylum Streptophyta; class Magnoliopsida; order Asparagales; family Iridaceae; genus Iris; species Iris pallida. Next base: position 67,564 of record JANAVB010022424.1, read on the forward strand.
TATTAACATCCATACGGTTTAAAGTCTTTTAGAGCCTCATGCGGCTCGGATAGCTCCATGCGGCTCAGAAAGGAGCCACGTGGCCCTCAATAGTCTCCTCTACAACTGGCCATGAACCAAATCGCCGTATTTAATGCCCTGACGGCTGACAGCCTTGACAAAGTGACAGACCTGACATAAAGTCGAAATAAAGACTCTGACATGATGGCCTGTGCCTAGGGAAATGAAGAAAATCTTTTTTACAGCCACCACAATCCACCAAATTCCAAAGCTCCCCGTACGGCCAGTATTCTCGTGCGGCTCAGATCATGGGGGCCGTCTTCATGTGGCTCACGTCCTGAGAAGCCATCCTATGCGGCCAGTATCCTCATGCGGCTCGGATCATGGAGGCCATCTTCATGCGGCTCACATCCTGAGAAGCCACCCTATGCGGCCAGTATTCTCATGCGGCTCGGATAATAGGGACCATCTCCATGCGACTCAAATGCTGAGATGCCACACTTATGCAGCCATAACACGTGGCCAGGTTTTTGCGGATCAGCGGGAAACCACTCTCAAATGGCTCAGATTTCATAGGCCATCTTATGCGGCTGCCACCTTCATGCGGCTCTGTCAAGACACTCTATTCCTATAGCCCGCGGTTAGGACCTGTGGCAGAAGATCAGTTTTCTCTGCGTTTCTGTAGCTCGCAACATGGTGATAGCAGGACACGCAGCACCAAATCAATCAATATTTATTCATTCAGATTCAGTACAATCATCATAATTATCCGGATCAAGTCAGATTTATTCCAATCAAGTGGAGTGAACACGTGGCAGGAGATCCGAACTGACGGCTGCATATCATAAAGATTTGTGATAATCAACATTAATTGCCCACAGAGATTTGATACAATCCATATTATTTGCCTAGATTTGCTACAATCAGAATTAATGTCCTAGATTAATTGATCCTTAACCGTCGACTTCTCAAGAAGGCAATCATTTGCAAACCCTAATGATCACACCCCACTCCTATAAATAGCAAGGTTCCATTCCCTTGCAAAGGGAGAGCAAAAAAAAGAGCACTACAGAGACATACAGAGATCTAGCAACCGAAGGCGCAAGGGAGTCTCCCCACACGTCCAATAGCATTTTTTCACCAGAGCCAGTATACGTCTGATCGTCCAAGGAGTAAGGCAGAGCTGCCGTCGCTTTCCCGAGCCTCTATCGTCACCCCAGAAAAACTAAACAATTGTACTTAGATTGCTGTACCTAGGTTTTTGTCCCTAGGCTTTCTTTGTACGAGCGAGTTTGTATTGTGAAGCAAAAGCCAGTCCTCCGATATAACTGTTCTGTTCTTTTATAATCAATGGCAAACACGATGGCGACTCTGCTGGGGACAAACTTTTCTACGGCTGAGAAGTTGGTGACACAATCGGATGCAGCCAAACTTGGCTCCACACAACAGAATATGGTCGTCCGCTTCGACCAACAGGAGTTTGAAGAAATGCTCTTCGACGGGAGCGCTGGCCCGGTCCAGAAGCGAACCCGTACAAAGAAAGCTCGCAGGAAGTGGAGGCCAAAATTATTTCCTCCTCCCCAAGCTCTGGACGGAGTACTCTCTGCTGTACAAGACGGCGAAGGCAACTCTCATGCGGCCCCACTTCAAGCCATAGAGGACTCTGTTGTCCCCAAGTCTGGCAGAGGAAAGCACTACAATTTTTGACTTGCAGGGGCAAAGAGTGATTCTATGTGCTCCAGGAAGAAGCCGAACAAAGGCACTAGCCGCAGGCTGAACATTCATGCGGCCAAGATTGCCAGCCGCATGCATAATATCCATGCGGCCGAAACTGCCAGCCGGATGCAGAATGCCCATGCGGCCAAGATTTCTAGCCACATGGAGAAGACTTATACGGCCGAGACTTCCAGACGCATGAAGAAAGCCCATGCGGCTACGATTGCCAGCCGCATGAAGACTGTTGATTCCAGCCGTATGTTGTCTGCTCCACGCGGCTCAGGCTCAGTCTTCGATCGCCTCTCCTATGGGCCTAATTTCTCATGCTCCCGAGAAAATATGTCTGACTCTCTGCAGCACCACTTAGACTCTTCATACTATGTGCCCTCACGTACTAGAGTGAAGAAGTCTAGGACAGTGCGAGCTTGGCGAGCTCAGTCCGTTGTTCCGACCTCTGACCATTCGAGCGCTCCACATACTGTTATGCAGGCCTCTGATGGGAAGTTGTACAGAACCACTCGAGTCCAGCCCCCGGCGACAAACGAACAGAGTGGTTCCAAAAAGTCTCCCAAAATCCAGGGAGCAAACATGGTCGTTCCAGACCCATCTGACTTGCGTGAGATTATCCTCCACAAGCGCAAGGAAAGAGAAGAGGCCTCGGTGTGCAAAGAGTCCTCCTAAGGACATTACTGTACCCAAATCATTGTCAACTGCTGTTACAACAACGCGACGGTACGAGAAGACCGACAGTCTGTCTTCCAAAGATTACAACAGCCGAGCTCAGAGGATGAGGCGCCTCATGTCGTCTCCTACAACTCTACTCAGAAAATCCCCGCCGATGGGAGAGGGAAGAAGATAAACGTTTCCAGTCCGAAGATTTCAACCACTGTGACTAAGAAATTATCGTCTAAACGGTTGTCCACCACCGGAGTTTTCCAAGGTACCCGTTCAAAGACGAAATCAGCTACAGTGGGAGATTCATCATCCATATTACTGGAGGTCGCTGGAACTGGGGGTAGCACTCCTCCAAACATCCACGACAATCCGATGTTCCAAGGAGACGAGCCCGGGGAAACAACTCTCCCATCAGATACAGTAGGTGCTGACGTCCCCGAGGACGTCCACGACTCTCAAGATGAAGCAAGCTCTGAAGCTGGGGGTACTATCCCTTCTGAATTCGAACCAGAGGAGAACATTCCCACATACCCCGATGACTTCTCTGTACAAGGATATGATTCAGAGGGTACGTCATCCATCGTCCCTTTCATCTCTACTCGCATGAGGACGACGTTCGTGACAAGCAACGATCAAGATGGCCCCAGTGATCACCAACGCATCGACACTCTGGAGGCCATACTGTACACTTTGGTCAAATCGGTGGACGAGATCAAAGCAGCTCTTCCTACTCTGCAAGGAGGGACGCCTGGCCAAACAAACTTGAGTCCCGCGGTCAATGCGGACTCGAACTCAGTAGCACCAAACCCGGGCAATAATCCTCCTGAAATGTCAGCTCCCACCGCTGCGGATGAGGCCAGGGAAGCAAGAAGAGAGGTCCAGGAGCTCCGAGCCCTATTTCACGCTCGAAAAGCCTCTCAAGACCTTAGAATACGGCAACATACCCTGCTACATTGAGGGGTGTCCCTTTTCTACCAAGATATAAGCTGTTAAACATCAATCCCTATAATGGCAAGACCTCCGCAAGTCGGTACATCACTTACTTCGAGGTCACCACCGACCATCTGCCCCATGACGATGCCATCCTTATACGATTATTCATCGGGGCATTGGAAGGGGTCGCCTTCGACTGGTACCACAACCTGCCAGACAACTGCATCCACTCCTTCGCCAGCTTCAAGCGCGTGTTCTTGGAGAGATTCTACAAAGTAGGACAAGACGTCACAATGTTCACCCTCATGGACATTGTTCAAGGGGACAAAGAGCTGACAAGGAACTATATTGAGCGATTTCGCCAAACCGCAATGAAGTTGCCGTCGGGTAATCCGGATTCCTCCTTGATTGAAATTTGCCAAAAGAGACTGCTCCCAACAATCAGCCTCTGGATGGATGAAAGTCAATTCAAGGACTGGAAGACGTTCATCATCAGTGCCATTAGCGTCGAAGACAGGTTGAAGAAGGCTCGCCAACTGGGATTGCACATCTCGGAGGGAGAGGACAAGGGCAAGCGCCCTAATACCAACAACAACAATGGTGGTAACTTCTCCAACAATCGAGACAACAAGGGCAAGCAGGCTATGGTGGCCGACACAGCCCAGAAATCTGAGTCAAAATCGGCAGACAAGCAATGGCCGCAAATGACCTACTCCTTCGAAGACGGCCATGTCAAGCCCATCTTGGACATGCTCATACAAGAAGATAGAATTCAGCTCCCTCCACCAAGATGGGAACCTCGACCGGCAGAAATAAAGAGCCCAAAGTACTGCCATTACCACCGCTACGTCTACCATGCTACACATGGCTGCTACCAACTGAAGCGATACATCCAATATCTCATCGATTCGAAGGCTCTGGCCATTGTTTTCGAGGAGGTAACCGTGACAGCCAACATGGTGTCCGTACAGTTTGGCAGCTTCCCTCCGACAGAGACTCAAGACGGTGTGGTACCCATCCCTCGGGCGACAATGGTCTACTGGTCTGGTACCCCTCACCACGTCACGAGGGGAGGTCATGTGGGTCCATCCAGAATTGGTACCTGAAGTGACTCAGTCCGCACCACTCCCCATTGGCAAGAAGGAGAGTAGAAAGGTCAGATCCTGCCGCACAATTTCGACAGATATTGAACAAGCCACAATTGTCGTTACTCGGTCTGGTGCTCAATCCCAACCTACACCAGATAACTCAACTGAAGAACATTAGCCGGCTACTGCTGACGATCCGGGACCTTCTCAACCTCCGACGACCGACAAGTCTAGACCGAAGGAGACTCGCTTTGACAAATCCCTCCAAAAAGAGGCAGCTCATGGGCTAGAGAGGCCCTACAACTTTGACATCTTGGCACAATTGGCCAACACACCGGCCAAATTGTCATTATACGAGCTCCTGAGACTCTCCAAGGATGTTCGCGCGGTTGAGCGATGCACTCCAGAATGTCGACGCATATCTGGCTCAGGTCAACCTCACGGAAGAGAGCCCGCCTGCAAATCTTTAAGACAACACTTGCACAAGAGCGATGCCCAACATTGTCTTCACGCCGCATGATATGCTCATCAAAACCAATATGCACGATCGTCCGTTATACTACACTGGATACATCGGTGACGTAATGGTGGATCGAATGCACATTGATCTTGATTCCTCCATAAGCATCATCCCGAAGGGTCTGTTACATCATCTCCGCATTCCTATGCATCGCCTGACGCCAACAAGTACCGTCAATAGCGGTTTCAATTCGGACAGGAGCTACCCGATTGGAAAGATTCGTTTGAAGTACCAAATTGGCGATCTTCAGTCAGAAGTGACATGTTACGTCATAGATGCGGACATTTCCTACAATATCCTCCTGGGGCACCCTTGGATACACGATTATATAATCGTGCCTTCCATGCTGCACCAGTGCTTCAAGTATGTCGACAAACACGGCTTCGTGAGGACAGAATTTGCCGACATCGATCCCTTCAAAGGGGTCGAATCCTACTACTCAGACTCCTGCTTATACGAAAAGTCGAAGAGGCACCTTGGTGAAGGAGATGTGCAAGCTCGAACTGAGATGGCCACAGGATCAGAAGAACCTATGACGATCCACCTCCAAGCTCACAAACCTGGCAATTCTGTACCCCTTACGGCCGCTCTGCGTAAGGACGAAATCAGCCTCTCGGCACAAGAAGGACAAATGATAATCCGGCTGCCAAGGTCCGGCCAAGCGCCAAGACCCACAACGGAGCCACTGACACTCAGATTGCCTAGAGTCGGCCAGCCACAAACGGAGAAGCTCAATCCCTCCGACAAGCCAATGATGATACGTTTTCCCAAAAAGAATCGTCAGCCCGATGCAAAGTCTGGGGCTTCTAGCGAGCCAACCACTCCCCGTCCAGCATCGAGTACCAAACTGGGGTCACTAGTTTGCCAACGACCCCACGTTCTGCTCCACCAGCGGAACCCCTGATGATCAAGTTGCTCAAGTCATCCTCTTAGTCTTTATTTATACAGGGGGTAGCCGAAGAAGAACCAAAACTGGCCAAGTATATGGCTGCTCACACTGATGTTCCATCCGCACATGATGTTATCCCGTTAGAAAAGATACCTTACTTTATCAATAAAGGGCCATCTTTGAACTACATCGAGCTTAATAAGCTTTGTACAATGTATGCTAGGGAACACGGTATAGGCACTCACCTATACACACAGGTGACAAATGTTTACACTGTAAATCAACTTACTCTCGTGGAAGACGCTTACCGCATAATCGGTGGAGGGGACCATCCAATCATCTTCGGTCGGAAGAATGATCCACAGCCCTTCACCATAGAAGAAGTCGATCTCGAATCGGACGCCGGAAGACTGCCTCTCTATCTATATAGCCCCCAATCCAAATACCTCATACAAAAATAGGAGTATGATCTAGAGAATACACCAGGTTTGAACTGCGGCACTGGTCGGTGATTACCTTTAAAGTCGCCGGTTTTGGCTGACAAACCACAGGACTACTACAACAAGACCTGATGCGGACTAGGATATATTACGCCTGTAACGACCCCTGAAAGCTCAGATGAGGAATGCAACTAGCATTCACACTCAACCGGATCACCAACTTCTGATTCGGATATCAGCATCGGGGATGTATTCAGGCAAGTCCTGTCTGTCAATATGGCATTTGCCGATGCTTACGAAGAAGGTTAAGACTTTCCTGAACTCCTTGAATTAGCGCCGTTGGCCCAACAGCTGGATGCACAATTCGGAGAAGCAGTTTGAACAAAGAGAGCCTCCTACTGAAGATGAGGTCATGTAAGTGGATCTCGGCAGCGACTCTTCTCCAAAACTAATCTTCGTTAGTAAAAGCCTGACAGACGAAGAACGAGAATCGCTACTGGAACTTGTCAAAGAATATATTAATGTGTTCGCTTGGGGCTATGAAGACATGCCAGGGCTAAACCCCGATGTTGCTCTTCACAAGCTCAACATTCGGCCAGATGCAAGGCCAGTCAAACAACAGCAACGATGCTTTCGCCCAGGCATCATGGATGTGATCGAAGCCGAAGTCAACAAACTGATAGCCAGCGGCTTCATTCGTGAGGAACAGCATCCGGACTGGGTCGCCAACATAGTACCGATCCTCAAGAAGAATGGGAAGATTCGAATCTGCATCGACTTTCGTAATCTGAATAAGGTGTGTCCCAAAGATGAGTTCTCCCTCCCTATCACAGACATTATGATTGACAACACCTACGGCTTCGAACGTATGTCATTCATTGATGGCTTCTCGGGGTACAACCAAATCAAGATGTCTCCCGACGACGAAAAGCATACATCATTCCAAACACCGATTGGCACATACTGCTACACAGTCATGCATTTTGATTTAAAAAATGCTGGCGCCACATATCAAAGATCCATGAGTATCATCTTCAGGGACCATTTGCGCAAGACCGTAGAGTGCTATGTTGATGACATCGCTGTCAAGAGTCGCTATAAGGGAGACCATCTGCAGGATTTGAGGATAGTATTCGGCCTCATAAGGGCGCACAACTTAAAAAAGAATCCTACTAAATCCTTCTTGGGTGTATCCAGTGGAAAATTCATGGGTTTTATCATTACTGCCCAGGGAATCCATGTAGATCTGGAGAAGACAAAGGCAATCATGGAGATGAGTCCCCCGAGAAATCTCTGAGAACTCCGAGGCCTTCAAGGGAGGTTAGCTTACATCAGGAGGTTCATTTCTAACCTCTCCGGGTGATGTCAGCCATTCACCCATCTCATTAAGAAGGGCATCTCATTCGTATGTGATGAAGAATGCCAGCGTGCTTTCGACAGCATCAAAGAATATTTGTCGAACCATCCAATCCTGGTGGCCCCGGTTGCTGAAAACCATTCATGCTTTATGTACGAGCAATAGAGCATTCCCTCGGTGCTCTGCTAGCACAAAACAACGATGCAGGCTATGAGAAAGCTATATATTACCTCAGCCGAATGATGATCGGGCCATAGCACCGATATACCGCCGTAGAGAATGAATGCCTCGCCCTGGTGTTCGCCATTCAAAAGATGCAACACTATGTTACGGGGCATACCATACATGTGATATCACGAGTCAACCTCCTCAGGGTCCTCATGACTAAACCAGGGGCACTCAGCTCTCGTCTCGCTACATGGGCAATATTACTGTCCCCCTACCATATGATCTTTATCCCGCAAAAGGCTGTTAAAGGTCAAGCTCTGGCAGACTTTTTAGCAGCCCACCCAGGCTCGGAGTCGGCCAGAATATATGAAAAAATCCCAGATGAGATCGCCGACTCGCATGCGGCCTCTCACGATGATATACGGCGAATGTTCTTCGACGGGGATTCAAGGACCGGACCCAAGGGCAACATCGTCGTCGGAGTCGGGGTGGTGCTGATTTCTTCTTCCGGACTGGTGATAAATTACGCTTACTCCCTCACAGAATCCTTCTCTAACAATGGGCCGAGTACAACGCTTTAGTCATTGGCCTCCAACTTGTAAGAGAGCTGGGGGTAGAATATCTTGAAGCATACGGCGATTCACAGTTAATCGTCAGTCAGATCCGGGGTTCATACGAAGTCCGCCATGAAGACATGATCCCCTATCACTAAGTAGCGATCAACATCATCTCGTCATTTGAAGGGTTCTTTATCGAACACGTCCCCAGACTCCAAAATATCGAAGCCGATGCCCTAGCAGGCCTTGCCGCTTCTCTAGCAGTGCCGAACCATATTCATCATTTGGTGGACGTGATAGGCCATGAACTGGTCTTTTCCAAAAACAACGTTCAATTAGTGGCGAGTTATCCCGCTCAAACGATCGACGAAGTACCAGACTGGAGACAACCATTCATAGACTTCGTAGTCTACGACATCCTGCCCAAGAACCCAAAGGAAGCCACCTCTATCAGAAGGCGTTCTCTCAGATTCTTCTACGATACAAAGACGTAAATGTTGTATCGTCGATCCTATGATGGATTATTGCTTTGATGTCTGTCAAACGCAAAAGCCAAAGAAGTCGTACGCGAAGCTCATGACGGTGTCTGCGGGCCCCATCAGCCTGGCCCAAAATTGTAAGACCGTCTTCGCCGAATGGGCTACTACTGGCCCACGATGGTAGCAGATACGATAGACTATGCAAGAAGGTGCAAAGCCTGCCAAGTCCACACGGAATTCATCCACCAGCCATCCGAATTTCTACATCCGACAGTGGCGTCCTGGCCATTCGAAGCATGGGGAATGGATATCATCGGTCCGATCACTCCACCTTCTTCCCGAGGACATCGCTTCATACTCGTAATCACAGATTACTTCTCCAAATGGGCAGAGGCTGTTCCGCTTGCAGAAGTAAAGACTTCAAACGTGATCAGCTTCCTCAAGCATCACGTCATCTATCGCTTTGGACTGTCCCGAAGAATCATCCATGATAATGGTCCGCAGTTCGCAAGCCATACCTTCTATCGATTCTACGACAAACACCGAATTCAGAATGTTGCTTCGACGTCATACAATCTGGCAGCGAATGGGTTGGCAGAAGCATTCAACAAAACCATCATCAAGTTGCTCAAAAAGTTTGTATCATCCAACAAATGCGTCTGGAACGAGAAGCTTGGTGAATGCTTATGGACGTACCGTACTACAGTTCGAACGACCACTGGGAACACACCATTCTCTCTGGTGTATGGAAGTGAGGCAGTTCTCCCATTGGAGACTCAAATACCCTCGCTCCGCGCTGCTCTCACTTACCAATTGACGACGAACGATAACTACCGTCGCCGGCTACAAGAGTTGGAGGCCTTAGATGAAAAGCGCCTATTGGCTTAGCAACGAATCGAACTATACCAAGCACACATCTCCGGAGCCTTCAACAAGAAGGTTAAAATCAGAACATTCCAAGTGGGCGACCTCGTTCTGGCAGTTCGGAGGCTGATGGTTATGACCCACAAAACCGTCGACAAGTTCCAGCCAAAGTGGGAAGGTCCGTTCATCATTGATGCTGTATTCTCCAATGGAGCTTACCGCCTCGCAAAACAAAATGGAGACTTACTCATGTTGCCCATCAACGGCAAGTTCCTAAAGAAGTATTACGTCTGACATGATATCCTCCAAGGTGACGAGTCATGTACTCTCTCGCACCGCTGAACTCACATCCCGACTACAAATCTGCCAAAGTGATGAGTCATGTACTCTCTCGTACCGCTGAACTCACATCTCGACTACAAATTTGCTAAAGTGATGAGTCATATACTCTCTCGTACCGCTGAACTCACATTCCGACTACAAATCTGCCAAAGTGATGAGTCATGTACTCTCTCGTACCGCTGAACTCACATCCCGACTCAAAATCTCCCAGATTGTCAAGTTATGTACCCGCAGGTACCGCTGAACTTACATCCTTACCACTACAGATAAATCTATATCGTATCTTTTAGGTAGTAAGTCATGTATGATTATACCTCTGAACTTTCTTCCTAAAAGGAGCTTCCTCCTTATGATCCAATACCCGCACTCTCAGTGCACAAAAAGAGTAATAGATCCACAAATTTTCTGAAACAACCACATCGATGCTACCTATGAGTTGTTTTCCTTCCATCAAAAACAAACTGCCCCTCACATAGAACCTCCATGTCCTCATTACCTCTGAGTTGTTCTATATCCCCTTCATGGAGCCCCCTCCTGCCATGTCCTCATTACCTCTGAGTGGGAAGGCTCCATCGAAGAAACCCTCATATTTACCACGTCCTCATTACCTCTGAGTAAGTATGTTGGTTCTCTCTCGACCTATTATCCGTACCAAAAAAAGGGTACACCAAGGATAATAGGCCCACAAATGCCCTCTGTTGACCACAAATGTCCACTGTTGACCCCAAATACTGTACTAAGTTTTATAGTACATGCCCCTCACTTCTCGTCATGCCCCAGTGGCCCAGCTGCCCCATGGCATCCTTTTTCCCGATACCAAGAACGTCCATAGCCACCTGACTATGGATTTGTTCCAAGTATTCCCATCAACTTGTTATCTGTACCTAAAACCAAGGTATGCCAAAGGTAACAAGTCCACAAATAGTTCCCTAATGGGGTAAATACTACAAACAGAATAAGTAGTACAAATAAAGGGTAGATAAAGCATACTCTTTTATTTGAAGGGCAAAAGTACTACAGGTTCTGGGGACCACCTCCCACTTAAGAAAGGAAAGCAACAAAAACAAAAAGAAGAAAAAAGGCCGACTATTGTTCGGCGGTACATAATGCCCTGAGACGGTCCCTCAACAAGGCAGTCGACCTATCAAACCGCTGTTTGGCCTGACGCTCGGCCTCCTGAGTCAGTAGCACTGTATCTTTCAAGGGCGCATGAGCCCACCAGCCCTCCTCAAACTTCTTCAGAGCGCGTTCCAGGTTAGCAGAAGCTCTGAAAACCCTTTCGGCATCCTGAACAATCAGCTCTTTGTCCGTACGGGAAGCTTCAAGCTCAGACTCCAAGAAGGCCAGCTTCTTCTGAAGCTCGAGAATCTGCTCCCTTGTATCGATTACTCCCTTGGAGGCGGCTGCCTCCCGAGCCCTGCAAACCTCGCTCCGGTGGCTCAACTGGTCGTACAAAAGAGACAGGTCACCGAGGTCCTTTATTATAACTAGTTTAGATGTATCTCGCGCGAGCCTTATCTTCTCCAGGGCGGTGATGAGGAACCCCGCTCCTGATCAATTGCTGCAGACAAATCAGCTTGTCGCAGCACTTGAAACTGGGCCACAAGCTGATCAGCCTCCAACAGCTTGGGCTCCAGAAGTGCAGCTATCCCTTCCCTGCCAGGAAGGGTTTCGAGAATGTCAATTTGGCCTTTGGCGCATTATCGGGCCAAGGCGAACGGGGTCCCCCGCTCCACAGCAGCTTCCACTCCTCGCTTCAAATGGCGATAGAAACTATCAACCACATCCTACGATACCTTATCCAGAACTTCCGTAGAGGACGGTGTCAAAGGAAGTGTGGCTGGCAGTGTCGAAGAAGACGCAACAGAACTTGCTGCCCCTGCCACAAGGGAAATAAATTCTGAGCGAAAGGACGCTTGAACAACGGCCAATTCTTCCTCTACAGCCCGAACAATCTGGATACTCGGTAAAGCTAAGAGGTCAACCCCCAAAGTCATACGAGCAGAGGGAGATGCAGGGACCATTGCTCCCTGTCCGGACGATGCCGCCATATGACCTTCCGAACTCGATCCGGCGGGAGGCCCCTCAAGACGAGCCAAAAGAGGAGGGGGCACACCTCCCTCCACCAGATCGCCTCTGGCAGACCCTACCATAACAACGTCCGTCATCGGCACTGAAAGGGCAGGACCTGCATGTCCAGAGCAACCATCAATCAGTCTAACCCGAAGGATGTGATGATAGAGCGAATGGGCCTCATCATTAGTCAAATTTTGGCTTATCTTACCAAGGAAGGGTTGTGGAAGCTGAGGTTCACTCGCGGCTGCCGTGGTCTCCTCACCAGCGACCTCCAAGTCGAGTTCAGCTGGTTCTTCTGCCCCAGCCACCCCAGAAAGGGATACAACTGGTTCAGCGTCATCCTGCTAAAATTCAACTGTCTCAGGGACATGTGCAGTAGAGCCCCCGTCACCATGGGTTGAGTCCTCAGTAACGAGGGACCCTTCGGCCGCCTCCGAAGGAGCCCCAACAGAAATGATAGCGGTACACATGTCGCTGACCAAAGTGGTCAGGACCGGATCGACCTCAGCGGCCGGTTCTCGAGAAACTGACTCCTCTGACGCCTACAAGAGCAAAGGAAAATAATTAGGCCATAGTGTAGAAAAAAGAAGGAGAAGACAGTTATGATTCGAGTCACCTCAGAAATAGCGTCAACATCCTCGATTAGTAGCCGACGGGATCTGACAGTAGCCCGTTTTATGGAATGTCATGCCGATATCAGCAGACTCACTCCTGCTCCGCTTACGCGAAGGGCTAGGCACATCAGGCGGCTGATCCGCCACCACTTCATCGAACGCAATGGGCGGTTGTTCTGCTGCCACCTCGTCTAGAGGAGGGAGAGAATCATCGACACCCTGCTCGCCATCTTCTTTATCTGTAGTGGTGGACTCTGAGTCCGGCACAGGAACTGTGTTCTTCCTCTGCTTTCTCATTTTCGACCCTTGGGGCTTCTCTGTCAAGCCGGTACCATCAATAAAACTGGTACGCGGGTCAAAGTTAACCGAAAACCTTCTCGCAGTGACGTGGTAGAGAGCCGCTAAATATAAAACCTCCCCTTACGTCTCAGCTTTAGGGACCAAAAAACTAGCACAGGTATGAGAAATATTATAATAAAGCCAGGCTCTGATGCCATCCAGAATACTGCATTCAAAGCCTAGACAAGAGCTGGGACTCTCTAGAAACAGCTGGATGTACCCGAACTGGTAGGAGAATCGGCTGGACAAGTAAGGTTCCAGGTAGACGGTATTACGGTTGTGATATACTAAGTGCGAGGGACGGATGTTACGCAACCAAAGAAGCATCCTCCCAGATAAGAGGAGAGGAGGCCCGGTACCGTCAACATGTACACTCCCCACCTCCTCAGCAGAAAAATGGGGAACAGACACAAAGAAGTTATATCCATCCACCCTCGCCAGCGCCCTCTGACAGGCGGGCATAGTGTTATACTCCCAGGGCATCCGGAGGTACTGGAAGATAAAAGCATCATCGTCAGTTACACCATTCTCTGGGCCAGGTCTCATCAAAGACCGGCAGTACATTAATAGCCACCCCATCAGATAATGATAAAGCAACTCGATTCGCTCAAAGTTTATCGCTGTGTCACGTGCAATAACCTTGGATAAAAAAGTATGGAGACCATGGTGTATACTGCACACCATGGCCGGAAGAAGAGCCAGTCTGACCCCGAAGGCCAGCATCACGGCAGGAAGGATAAAATTTTGACTGTTCTGCTCAATAGAACCGACTCCTCCTGAGACCACGTAATTTCGTAGCCATACCATCAAGAACCCTGCTAGGATTGCCTTATCCGACAGCGGCTGGGTATCCTGATAAAAGTAATCAAAGGAATCAGTTTGACTCCCAAACGTGTCGCTCAAGGCCCTCAATTTTTTGGTAGTTAATACTAGATCCTGTACTTGCTCTCGGGTCAGAGGATTCTGGGGAGTAACCCGGTCTGAGACACCTTACTGAAAAAGGTGGAAGAGCCAAGCCCTAGTATACGGAAGGTTCCCTTCCGAGTTACTATCCTTCTTGGTCGTCTGCTGACAGTAATTGTGGTGACACAGTAACTCCTGATAGACAGCAACGAAATCCTGATGTCGTTGCTCCAAATCTTCGAACTCTTCGTTCGTTGGAGTATATACTTCAAACACTTCATTGCCCTAAGGCAGCCTAGAGACGGCGTACATGTCATGAAGAGCGAGGAACGAAGAAGGTTCCTGTCCGCTGGTTGTACATCTCCAAGAGAGCCATGAACAACCCCTTGTTGATGGGCAGTCCGTGACATGTACCCCGGATGGCGTGGTAGAGACCAATCTCACGCAGGAAAGTCCCATATTCTCGTAAAATCCACCCGGTCAAATTGGCCCATGAAGGGATGGGGCGTATCCAGTTCAAAAGCGAAAGTCGACCAATGGGATAAGACCCTTTCCGAGCAAGTTGATTCAAAAAAGTGTCGGCTTAAGAGAATGAGAAATTGGGACCTTGCACATTTAGGAAGGTTCCCGGGGCTATCCCCATCACGGAGCAGCTGACCGGTTCCCTGTCCGCATACGCTGATCTAACATGCTTATTGTAGTAGATGTTACCCACAATCATTCCCGACCGGCTCGGGGTCAAGGATTCCTGCATCCTTCTGTCCACCGGCAATATATTGAACCACACCAATGGGAAATGACGCTCCATCTGGGGGATATGGATCGCCCTCCCTGCAGAAATAAAATTCTAATTCTCAGATATATCCAATACCCGAGAGTTCTTCGCGATCAGGGCATCCCCGAAGAAGAACGCCGGCTTCAGGTACTTTCCCTCCAATCGCCCTGAGTTTAGTATGGTACAGAGAAAGCGAAAGGGCTGGTTCTTGATAAGAGTCAGCCTCTTCTCAGGCTCGTTCTGGGGCAGTTGTTCTACCACCTGTCAAACTAGTTGGTCAAGCCAAACTCCTATGGCAAATTAGGCCTGACCCACCAGGGGTTTTCCTGCAGCATTGACTGGCAGATTTACTGAAAAGAGACAAAAGAAACAAAGTCAGGAGAGGGCCAGAAATTTAGAGTTCATGCGGCTCTGATGGGTTCTTATGCGGCTCAATTTTTACAGAGCACAGGCGGCTCTGTTTAGATGAGTATATATACGGCATGGTGTTTTGTTTACAAAGTTCATACGGCTCGACGAGTCCTCATACGGCTCTGTTTAGGTGGGTTCATATGCGATTCTGATTCGGGGGACGCTATGCAGCTCAGTCCATTACGAGCTCATGTGATTATGTTTAGAGGGACTCTATGTGGTTCAATTCTAAAGGTGCCTATACGGCTCAGTCGTTCTCATGCGGCTCAAACATAGGGCATACCCCACGCGGCTCGGACATGAGACGTACAAGCGGCACACATGAAGATGAAGGCCCGCACATAAGAGCATGCGACGTAGCCACAACAGTCGGGGTTTCAAGCTCACGCAACGTCCTTACCAGCAATAGTGGGGTGGACGTCGGGGTGAACTGCGGGCACGTTGGCTGGCGGAGGAGCTGCCACATTATCATTCGTCGCCGCAGTCGAAGTAGAAGAATATTTCTTGCCCTTCGCCGCCGCAGTCGACGAAGACGCCGCCTTTTTATCCTTCACCGCAACAGTCTTCTTGGGAGCCATCGGTGATCGAAAAAGATGATGACAGTTAGGACAGGAAAGGCTTGAATTGAAGGAGAGAGCAAAGAAATTTCTTCTCTTAATTACTCTTATTTATAGGAGGACAAAAGGGGGAGAAGCACGAAGACCGATGGAACGCTTCGGGTCGTATGCTGCAGGCAAAACCGACTCCTAGGATTTCACCCCCTCTCATGAAGGAGATTCATCCAAAGAAAATCCAAAATTTTAATAAGCCGACTTTTGGGACTCCCCCCAAAAGACGACTCAAATCAAGAGCAATCAATGACGCCTACGTGGCAGAGAGGAGAGTATGCGGCCAGATCGGTTCATGCGGCCAGAGCAATCCATGCGACCAAGAAGTCCATGCAGTCAGGAAATCCTATGTGGCCAGAAGAACATCCTATGAGCATAGCCATGCTTCTATTCAAAGTATTTTAATTTTGCAAATTGAAAACTTTGAAGGGGGTCTTGTAGAAGCATGGAAAAGAACAAAGAATAGCCTATGCGGCTCTAACAAAAGGATCCCCATGCGGCTCAAAAAATCTATTAACATCCATGCGGTTCAAAGTCCTTTAGAGCCTCATACGGCTCAGAAAGGGGCCACGTGGCCCTCAACAGTCTCCTCTACAACTGGCCATAAACCAAATCGTCGCATTTAATGCCCTGACGGCTGATAGCCTTGACAAAGTGACAGACCTGACATAAAGTCAAAATAAAGACTCTGACATGATGGCGTGTACTTAGGGAAACGAAAAAAATCTTTTTTACAGCCGCCACAATCCATCAAATTCCAAAGCTCCCTATACGGCCAGTATTCTCATGCGGCTCGGATCATGGAGGTCGTCTTCATGCGGCTCACGTCCTGAGAAGCCACCCTATGCGGCTAGTATCCTCATACGGCTCGGATCATGGGGGTCGTCTTCATGCGACTCACGTCCTGAGAAGCCACCCTATGTGGCCAGTATTCTCATACGGCTCGGATAATAGGGACCATCTCCATGCGGCTCAAATGCTGAGATGCCACACTTATGCATCCTTAACACGTGGCCAGGTTTGCGGCTCAGCGGGAAACCACTCTCATACGGCTCAGATTTCATAGGCCATACTTATGCGGCTGCCACCTTCATGCGGCTCTGTCAAGACACTTTGTTCCTATAGCCCGCGGTTAGGACACGTGGCAGAAGATTAGTTTTCCCCGTGTTCCTGTAGCTCGCAACATGGTGATAGCAGGACACGTGGCACCAAATCAATCAAGATTTATTTATTTAGATTCAATACAATCATCATAATTATCCAGATCAAGTCACAAATATTGCAATCAAGTGGAGTGAACACGTGGCAGAAGATCCGAACTGACGGCTGCATATCATAAAGATTTGTGGTAATCAACATTAATTGCCCACAGAAATTTGATACAATCCACATTAATTGCCTAGATTTGCTACAATCAGAATAATGGCCCAGATTAATTGATCCTTAACCGCCAACTTCTCAATGAGGCAATCATTTGCAAACCCTAATGATCACACTCCACTCCTATAAATAGCAAGGTGACATTCCCTTACAAAGAGAGAGCAAGAAAAGAGAGAGAGCACTACAGAGACATACAGAAATCTTGCAACTGAAGGCGCAAGGGAGTCTCCCCACACGTCCAAGAGCATTCCTTCACCAGAGCCAAGGCTATGTCTGATCGTCCAAGGATAAGGCAGAGCTGTCAAATCACTTTCTCCAGCCTCTACCGTCACCCCCAAAAAAACTAAACAATTGTACTTAGATTGTTGTACCTAGGTTTTTGTCCCTAGGCTTTCTTTGTACGAGCGAGTTTGTATTATGAAGTAAAAGTCCAGTCTCCGATATAACTGTTCTGTTCTTTTATAATCAATGGAAAACACCAGCTGGTTGAAGACACAACATATAAAATGGGCTTGAAGACACTCTGATATTGTCTTTAAAATTCTACTATAAATTTTAGGCTATTAGTTCAAAGAGAAATCTACTAGGCATCTAGCCTTTAGTTCAAATAAGGATCATTGACTAGAAGAATATCAGAAACTGTAGGTAAACCTTTGGAATGATGGGGTCACGGACCCAGAACCACTATTAACAGTGGGTAATCCTTCGATAAATATGGGGTTACGGACCCAGAACCACTGTTGTCTACTGTTTGTTCTTTGTATGGAACAAAGTCATATGAGAGGATTGCTTGGAAGCCTTAATGAGTTCTTGGGCATTTGGGATATCCAACATGCTATACAGGAAGCGTGGATAGCACAATACTACAAAAGAGCGTAGTACTCCATACTACAGTGGGTGACTCCACATGAGGTACCTAGAGAGGGTGAAGCCTCGGCTTTGGGCCAAATCACAGCGGCGTAGCATCGCACATAGGTAAGTAGGCCTAATGATGTAGAATAAAGAGTGGTAGGCAGCACTAGAAAGAGGCTGGGCCTCATATTATAGTGGTGTGACGCTACATGAGGTCGTGCCTCGGCTTTGTAAGCTATTTCACAGCTGCGTAACACCGTAAGGAAGCGAAAGGCTTCATGCTAGGTAGTTTGGCATTAAAAAGAGGCTGGGCCTCCTGCTACAGTGGTACGACACCACATGAGGCATTACCTTGACTTTGGGCCATGTCATAGCAGCGTAGCACTGCAAGGAAGCGAAAGGCTTCATGCTAAGACCCTTTAAAAGAACTCACCTAGAGTGTATGGATAGAGATATAGGCCATCTCTTGTGGGAAATCTTGTAGACACCCAATATACATACAACAAAACTAGGCTGGCGCAGGGCCTTTAATGTGCAGCCAGAAGCACAATTGATGTCATTATGTGAGTGAAAAAAATTAGAGTAATGGTGCAGAATTCAAGGCTTAGTCCATTCTGGTATCATATTGTTATTTAACCCATGCAAGAAGATTCAAGTCATAGCGACATCTCTCCTAATGCATGATAGGCAGTCACTGTGGGTGTCATGACCTGCACCCTCTTTTCACGATACGAGTGCGTGCGCAAGCCAGCCTACGCCGCAGAGTCAACGGTAGAATGATGTCTAGACCACAATGCTCACAATCACAATAAATGCTCATTCGCAAAATTAAATTAATTTACAATATTCATAAGTTTTATATTTACAGAAAAATATAAACTCTTACAAATATTGAAATGACTACAACTTATCTATCTAGCTAATCTCTAGGTTTTGGCCTTCAAGTACACCCGTCTCCCCAATGCCAAGCGCAGTCGCGGCTAACCTGAAAAATGTTGGTTTTAGGAATGGAACGAGTACAATTTATTGAGTGTAGTTCCAATATATGATTACTACTATAAAACATTGGTTTGCCATAGAATACATGATGAAATAATCTGGTAATGATAACAAGAGACATGAGGAATGTAGAACATAGGAAATACTATCCATGTGTTTTGAAGTACCCTTTGATATGTGATCGGCCTAGGAATAGTTATACCACGATGTCTACGATGTCTAAACAATGTCTATGATGTCTACTTTGCAGAAAATAAACAATGTCTACGATGTTTACTTTACAGGAAATAAATAATTTCTACGATGTCTACTTTGCAGAAAATAAACAATGTCTACGACATCTACAATGTCTATGATGTCTACAATGTCTACGGTCAGATCACACATCTGTTTGGTACTTCCCCTACCCGATACTACATGTAAGAATACAACAAGATATAAAAAAGAGACAAGAATTAAATATAAAATGACTAACAATGAACTATAGTAATAATCAAAATCGAAAACAAACAACAAATGTACTCGCCTGAGATCTTTTGCTGGTGGAACCGATAATACGAACCACTCAGTGCAACACAAAATTAAACTAGCGCAACAGTCTCCAGATGCTGAAACAGACATCACCAATACATTTGGTATAAAAGAAATGTCTAAAAATGCATGCCCAAATGTAGAATTTTGGACAATGGGTTAAAATTGTAATTTTGTGTCAAAATAATTTTTGCCTTTGGACCCACTTTGCACCAAAATATGTGCCAGCATCTGTGATCTCTAAACTCGTCAAACTATATATGTACGGGTCCGGTTTGATGATACGAACTCAACCGTATATCCAAAGTTAGATTCCGGTGGACCACGCATAAATTTGCCTATTGGATCGGGTTACGGCCCCAGCAAAATGGCGTTCCGGTCGACCTTCTCAGAATTGGATCAAACTTGGCATACAAGACCAAAAAATGATATAGTCATGTTAGTGCAAGTTTTGTCTCGATATGGTCTTTATTATCCTCTCGTGCTTTATATTCTATACCATGATTTATTCTGCTTATTTTATAGACTCATATCATTCTTGGAGTCTAATCGGACAACATGTTAATGGGCTGCAGACCATGACCCATATTTGTTCATTCATGTTCATACATTTATTATGGATTGAGATATAGATTGCATTGCCATGATTTGGCAGTATACCATAGCCTTGACAGCGTTTACGTATTCGAGTCGGGCTGGAGTTCGTTCGATACATAGCTGGCTTGCTCGCGAGCTCGCATCCGAAAAGCGGGTGCGGGTCGTGACATAGCAGCAAAAAATTGGCATAAGCAGGTCAGTCAAGGGTAAATGGTAGTATGTGCACAGTAGGTTCAATTGATGGATGCTTTAGGAGTGAGATATGAAGGGCAGGGGACCTATGAGGCTCGAGCACAGGCAAAGATCTGGAGACTTAAATAGGGTAGAAAGGAATGCAGGTTCAATTGTTGGTCAATGTGGGAAATATTCTGTGTGACTATTTAGGCAAGATAAGATAGGGGGATGCCATAGTTGGTTTGGGATAGCAGTAGGATGCCATATTAGTGAAATAAATTGTAACGGGGTTTGAGGAAAGAAGTATAGGTTGTTGGATAGGTATCAGTGTATAGTGAGGGGTGATCTACTGCTTCATAGCAGATGGGACAGGTTTTCTGTATAGGAACTATCCTACAGAAGGAGAAGGAAGTGAGCTAGAGGCAAGGGTTTAATTGATTGTTGCTAAGGAAGAGATTTAGAGGTAAGAAGAGAGGTTTTGGCACAGTAAGTGTGTTCCTGCCCTTCGCAACAACAAGTACAGGGAAACCCTATGTAGTGAGTGCAATCAGGGAAAGGCAGTGCACAGAGGAGGAAGAGGGGAGTATTTGGATATAGGGGAGCATGGCAGTGTGCAATTTGAGAAGAGAGTAGGATACATGAGTGTGTGGCCTTGTGTGTGTGCATTTGGTTTCGTAAGTGATTATTGTAGGTGCCCTACAATATGACAGAGGAGAGATGTATCAGTAGTAGGGGATACTGTATGTTATGTACATATTACATATATATATGTGTGTGTGTGTGTGTGTGTGTGTGTGTGTGTGTGTGTGTGTGTGTGTGTGTGTGTGTGTGTGTGTGTGTGTGTGTGTGTGTGTGTGTGTGTGTGTGAATGGGTATATTTGTGGAGAGTAGGGGCAAAGATAGGTAATGTATGAGGGTATTAGTAGAGGAGAGGAGGAGGAATGTGTAATCAAGAGAGTGGAATCAGTTGTATGGGGGAAAGGTTCGGGTTAGTGTCAAGTAGCTACCTATGTAAAGGGGGCAATTGTATCTGTTATTTAGGAAGGGGCCATTGTATCAATTATATAAAGATGAAGGGATGAGCCATAAAGTATCAGTCCTATATTCCAAACACATATCAGTATGGGAGTAAATGTTTATCAGTTAGATGGCTTATTATGTATCAGTTTTAAGAAGAAGAGGGGATTATATATATGTATCAGTTGAAGGGAAGATAGGCTCGATATTATGAAGGTTTATAGCAGTATATATATGAGAGAGGGGATAAGTTAGCACAGGTAATGTATCACATATTTATAGGTTAGGATGGAGTGATATATATATATATATATATATATATATATATATATATATATATATATATATATATATATATATATATAAAAATATATATATATATATATATATATATATATATATATATATATATATATATATATATATATATATATATATATATATATATATATATACAAGGGTTGAAGGGTTTCACCATAGGGTTATCATATCAGTTAAGATGAGGTATCACCTAGATGCTAATGTAAGGGCTAAGATATTAAGCATACTAGGGATTCGTACTTAGATATGAATACATAGTATTGGTAAGTAAGTAATGAAGTAATATTTGGGAGAGGAAATTGATGCCTAGGGACTAGTGTGAGGTATAAGTGAACACCAAGTTGTCAGGTGGAGATTTAGATATCAAGTTATAAATATTAACTAGGGTCTTAGTAGAAATAGATAACTAGTATATATATAGGTTATATATTGATATTTGGTAAATATGATACCTTAGTATCTTATATTAGCTAGCCTAGCCTAGAAATTGTCAGGTTGATCTAGTTTGACTGTTTGACTTAGAATTGGCCTAATGGCCTAGAAATTGACTAGTTTCACTTGTTATCATTTCAAAATATTGTGTTAACATTGATATCTCATATATAGGTCTTTGTGACTCTATTTTGGACCACGATCCACATTTAATGCTCATGACCGCAGACAAGTACATTCTCTGATAGTTTTTATTATCTGATAATAATTATAATTCACCTTCTATTATTGTATTACCTGATTCTCTGACACGATACAGATTGGTATTTCTGGATTCATTTACTTGCGACACATGCATCTTATTTATCTGGCTTCTATTTCTGGAATAACCTACTGGAATCACTTTCTGGCTTCACTACCGTTTAGGTGGACTTGTACTTAATTTACGTGTCGGGATATGGATTCACTTGTACTAGTCGAGGTGAGGAAATACTAGGGTAGACATATAAATATTCGAAAACATGTTGGAATCACCCCTACTGGTCTAATCTGGAAAGATAGTCGTCGTACACTTGCCAAGTATGCGATGTGTCGTATTTATTCCTAGTCGTTTACATGTCGAAAGCGGTATTTCAAAACACACTAGCTGTAACTCCTCTTCCCGAAAATCTCAAAATATTTTTTTATTATTTATTTGATTTAAATGGTGATTTTTAGAAGGTTATAATTAATTAATTAATTAATTAATTATTATGATAGGTGACCTTAGTCATGGTTAAGATTGGAATACAAGATGACTAGAAATTGTGGCACGGATAGTACAATGGCGTGCTTTGACTAGTGTTTTAGCTATAGTGGGGAAGGCCGAGCCATCGGTGTATTCTAACTAGGAAAACCAGACCAAGTTGTGATATGACCTCTACAATAAATAAATTAACTATTATTAATATTATTGACTTCTAGAAAATTCGATTGTACCCAACTAGTCCGGACTGGATCCAAATCAAGCCCAAGCCCATGTAGACATGTAGTACGTCCAAAGATGTCCCTGTAGAAAATTATGGGTGTAATTTGATTAGTGTATTTATTTTAGAGGATAAATACGTAATTTTACATAAATGAGTATTATATATAATGTACATGTATTTGGTATAAAATTGATATTCTGTTTTTAAATTTATAATAACATCTTCTTAAAAAAATGTCATTTTTAGACTTTAGGGAGTTTTAGACTATAATTATATTTGTACGTATACCTATTAAGGGTTTATCTAAATTGTTATCATTATCATTGTTATTATTATTGCTATTATAGTTATAAATAAATATTAAAGGTATGTACATACTTTATTTTGTAACCTATGTACTAGACAAGAATATTGTTACGGTTCTTGTTTTATTATATGGTTATTCAAATATAGATACATATATATTGTGAATACATATATATTGGACTTAAGGACAGGCAATCCTAGCTAATTTGACTATCCTAAAATGTTGGCAATGTCTGTTTCAGCTTTCGGAGACAATTGTGAGAATTGGACTTTATGGCTTACTAGTTGACGGTATATTGTTGGTTCTTCGTGCTACCATCAGGCAAGTATAGCTTGCCGAACATATGCAGTATTTATATTATTTTCTTTCTATTGTACTTCTTCCATATGGTTACCTATTTCTCATATTGTGATCGGTTTGTCATCGACTATTTTACTTGTTTCTAGATTTACGTGTACATATAGGATATTTGATATAGCTTGTCTATTGGTCTTCTTCGTGTTATCATGTCTTGTGATAGAGTTGCCAGTTCTACACCTTGTTCTTGACTTGACCATTCTTGGCTGGAGTATCTTGCATTATACTACAGTTGAGACATACTATAGATTGGGAGTATCTTACATTGTACTACGACCTATAGCAGATTCTTTGATCTTGATATTGATTGATTGACTTGACTTGTGACATACTATAGATTGGGAGTATCTTGCATTGTACTACGATTTATAGGAGTCTACTTGACCTCGTATTCCTTTAGGAGAGGAGATCGATACTATAATTGGCTATTCTCGACTGGGAATATCTTTCATTGTCCTATAGTTGAAACCTACTATAGATTGGGAGTATCTTGTATTGTACTACAAGCTATAGGGGTTAATCGTTTGATTGATAGCCAAGTCTAATATTATATTTCCATAAGACTTGTCGTGTCTTAGATGTCCTTCTTGCCCCGTCCTTATCTTCCATACATATTATTTAATGTTATATTAGTAGGCATATTTTATGTATCTTACTAGTCCTCTGAGGACCTGATGATCTCTTCAGGTAGCTGGTTGCACTGAGTTAGTTAGCTGAGCATGTGGTAGTCGATTACATCTACATGATTCAGGTATTTCGCTAGTGATATTGCTTTATTATATTCTCGTGCTCTTATGATATATCCTGCTTGTTAGCCCAGTTTCATAGACTCATGTTATTCTTGGAGTCTAATCGGACAATATGCTAGTCGGCTGCGGACCATGAACCATACTTGTTCATTCTTGATTTATATATATCTCATGGATTGAGATATAGTTTAGATTACCATATTAGACATGATACCATGCTCTTGGCAGCTTATACGTATTCGAGTTAGGCTGGAGTCCCCTTAATACGTAGCTGGCTTGCTCACGCACTTGCATCCCAAAAAGCGGGTGCTGGCCGTGACAAGTTTTTTTGGTGGTCTACACATGTCAGAGCATATTGTATCGGTTACGTAACTGTACTGATACGAGCCTGTGACTATGACTAAACCTTAGAAATCTCAATCTACACTGTCTTGAAAATTCTCCTAGAAATTTCTCTACGTCATTGAAATTTCATATTTATTTTCAATTATTCTTCCTTGCTTTCCGAACCATTGATTTTCGTCTCTTCCTATTTCGGGGTGACGAATGATCGTACTGTCTAAAATTTATCAAAAATTCTTAAATTATAGTATAATATTGCTTGATTATTTAAGTTTTGGTTGTTTGATAAATATGGGGTAATTATAGATGTTATATGTCTTAGATATCTATGGGTAATGATTCTAGCAACTCGATGGAAGGTTATAAAATTTTAGTGATATACCTTTGAGGGAGTAGTGTGACCTAAGGTGGGTAGAAGTCTTCGAGGTTTCGTAGTTACAAAATGGCTAGGAGAAGGACATAAACTATTTTTATGGAATTAAATTTAAGGAGATTAAGGTAAAAGTTGATTTTCTTCTTGAATTTTAAGGAATAGTTATGAATTAGAATTTTGAGGAAGAAATTATTTTAAGGTGGGTAGATTTGTAACTCCTCTTCCTGAAAATCTTAAAATATTTTTTATTATTTATTTGATTTAAATGGTAATTTATAGAAGGATATAAATAATAAATTAGTTAATTATTACGATAGGTGACCTTAGTCATGGTTAAGATTGGAATACAAGATGACTAGAAATTGTGGCACGGATAGTGTAGTTGCGTGCTTTGACTAGTGTTTTAGCTATGGTGGGGAAGGCCGAGCCATCGGTGTGTTCTAACTAGAAAAACTAGACCAAGTTGTGACATGACCTCTACAATAAATAAATTAACTATTATTAATATTATTGACTTCTAGAAAACTCGTTTGTACCCAACTAGTCCGGACTAGACCCAAATCAAGCCCAAGCCCATGTAGACATATAGTACGTCCAAAGATGTCCCTATAGGAAATTATGGGTATAATTTGATTAGTGTATTTATTTTAGAGGATAAAAATGTAATTTTACATAAATGAGTATTATATATAATGTACATGTATTTGGTATAAAATTGATATTCTGTCTTTAAATTTGTAATAACATCTTCTTAGAAAAATGTCCTTTTTAGACTTTGGGGAGTTTTAGACTATAATTATATTTGTACGTATACCTATTAAGGGTTTATCAAAATTATTATCATTATCATTGTTATTATTATTGCTATTATAGTTATAAATAAATTTTAAAGGTATGTACATACTTTACTTTGTACCCTATGTAGTAGACAAGAATATTGTTACAGTTCTTATTTTATTATATGGTTATTCAAATATAGATACATATATATTGTGAATACATATATATATATATACCTCCACCAGTCGAGTCCGGGTCGACTCCCCCGCCGGAGCCCCCACTGTTCGGTCTCACCGCCGGAGCCCGCCAACCATCCCTTGGCTGGTCCCACCGCCGTAGCCGCTCTTCTCGGCCTCAGGAGGACGCCCCCGTCTCCTTCCCTTCCCTCGTCCTCGTTCTCCCTCTTCTTCCATCCTCCCTCCGACGCCGGAGACGACCCCCCAGTCGGCCCCCCAGCGGACGACCCCCACCCCCCTCCTCTGCGGACGGCGCGCCGGGCTCCCTTCCTCTCCGCCTCGGTCTTTGCGGGCGTCGCCGTGGCCCTCCCCACCGTGGCCCGGCGTGGATCACCCCGCCGCCGTGTCGCGATCCCCCTCGGGCCCAGCGTCCTTCGGGCCTTGTGCCAGGCCTGACCACCTCGGGCCCCGTGCCTGGACCAGGGCCCCTCGGGCCCCGCGTTTGACCCACGTGCCCCCTACGTGGGCTCCTCCCGCCTATGACTGCTGTTTTGTGTTTGAATTCGAATTTTGATTCCGGGTCTCCTTTCTGTGGAACCCGGTGAAGTGGCTTTGTAATGTGTGTTTGTTTTCGATTCAATAAAATTGTCTTGTTCCAATATATATATATATATATATATATATATATATATATATATATATATATATATATATATATATATATATATATATATATATATATATATATATATATGTATATATTTATTTAATATACATAAATATATATATTTAATATACATAAATATATATATATATATTTATGTATATATATATATATATATATATATATATATATTTTTAATATATATATATATATATATATATATATATATATATATATATATATACATAAATATGTATATATATATATATATATATATATATACATAAATATATATATACAAAAAAAAATATATATATATATATATATTTAATATACATAAATATATATATATATAATAAAATTATATATATATTAAAATATATATATATATATATATAATGGGGGTCTAGGATTGACCAAACTCACTCACATCGTTGACGCATTTTCGATAAAATTGTGGTGGAAACTTCGAACGAGTAAGAACTTATGGACCAGGTTTATGAAGGCCAGGTACTTCAAATACATCCACCCATCGGAAGCCATTTCCAACAGCAGATCTTCAGCGGAATGGCATCGCATCCTTATCGGGCGCGATCTTGCTGAACCGGCCATTAAACTACAATTGGGTAACATAGAGTCGGACCCCTTCCTAGAAAGATGGACCGGAGATCGCTTGATCCTATATCAGGCGGACCCTCCAGTAATAGTAGAATCAGAGACCTGTGGAACATCTACAACAACGACTGGAACTTTGCCATTGGGCTGGTAATGACACGGCTGATAGCATCCACCTGAACGGTCTTAGCATCGGCCTCGACGCTGACGAGCTCAGGTGGTCGCTTGAGGCTTCCGGGACCTTCTCGGAGAGATCGGCGAGACTCGCAGTCCAAGGGAAGGGGCAGTCGCACTTCATGGCGCGCTTCTGGCATTCCTGTATCCCGAAGAAGTGGTCCTTCCTCATGTGGAGAGTCATTAGGAAGAAACTGCCTACGGACGACATCCTTAACTCTATTGGGATCAGCTTAGCTTCAGCTTGCAATTGCTGCTCAAATCATCACATGGAGAATATTGACCATATTTTCCGCGAAGGAGATCTACCGGGCAGGATCTGGAGTACACTTAATCGGGTATACAATATTGATCCAGGCGGTGGACGCTTCCACGATCTGGTGGACATCTGGGGATCTGCATCCCACGGGCACCAGATCGTTGCAGCGGCTGCTACATGGGCAATTTGGAAAAATCGCAACAAGGCTAGATATGAGGGGCGCTGTAACACCCAGATTTCCAGATGAGGGTAATTTTGAAATTTTATAATTATAATTATTAATTATTGATATTTATTTCACATTATGATTTTTGGTGATTTCTTTTAAACTATTTAAAAGCTGGTTTAAGTCATGACTTGTGATTTTGATGTACTGTCAGTGAAACCTGAGAGACAGCCTGACCTAGAGCCTAACCATGTCAGTTGGATGATTTAATTATCATTTTTAGCCTAGGAGTATTTGATCATTTTGGCTTAATTGAATTTTTTTAATTTATTTAATGAATTTGGTGAATTCTAGTTTGACTTTGACTTGTTGAGACCTAGTGGACTAGCCTAGAACCTAACCCTAGCTATGGTAACCCTAGTCTAACTTACGTTAACCTACTTTTAGTCATTAGAGACTAATTTTGGAATAGGAGGATTAGTTTGAGTGAAATCATTTCATGATTTATGGTTTAATGAAATGACTTATGATTTCATGACTCAATGACTTATGACTTGGCCCATGGCCCATAACTAGAAGCCCTAACCCTAACCAAACCCTAAATGACCAGCCACATAGGGATCCCCACCCTATTTAAACACTTGTTCATTAGGGCTTGCCTCTTTTTATCATTCCTACACTTGGAGAAAAGAAATGTAAGTTTCCCCCTTCCAAAAATTCTTATTTTATTTATTTGATCTCCTTTCTCATCCAAGTATTTTGCATTGGATTCTAAATTGAGTTTATGGACTGTTGGTGGAGAGCCATTTCAGTTTGGGATCAATTTGGAGCATTTGGCCATCAAGAGGAACATCCCCCATTGGAGCTTTTCCATGCAATTTACACCTATAGGTAAAACCCTTTAAATTAATTTAAATTTCAATTTTCTTTGCATATAGGGCTAGATCTAGGAGTCCCCTAGGTGTCCCTGAAATTTGGGCGAATTTTGTGTCCGTTTGGTGTCCGTATCGGACACGTGTCGTAGTGTATGTTAGGTGTTCGATGAAATGCCTCTAAGGTTTTTTAATTTTGATTTTTGCTAAACTAATTACATGATTTTGAAGCTCTTGATGTGTACATTAATATTTTTGAGGACTGAGTTTATTTTTGTGCACATTTAGTGTCCAAAATGGACACGCAAGTCGTGCACGAAACTGTGCACTGGCCTCGTGCGGCTGTCCTGCTGCACGAGTGTCCTAGCGGACACGACACAGCACCCCGACACCTGAAATTTGGTGTGTGGGTGTGGGCAATGACTGACATCCTACCCATAAAATTTCGTGCGACCTCGATGTGTGTGCGCGAAGAAATTACGTGTGCACGTGTTTTGTACTGCACTGTGCACACGTATTTCGTGTCTCTGATACGGGGCTGTAGATTGGACACGACACGGTTTTGACACGTTGCAGGGTGATGACACTCTAGCCCTATCATGGGCGAACGTGTATGCACAGGCTCGACAGGTTTCGATCTCTGTGTCGTGTCCAATCGGGCACGACATGGCTGCACGACACTTAGCACGCACAGTGCACTGTTATTGATACCACCTGTTTCATGACACATTCGACACTTCGTGTCCTAATTGTTGGACACGAATGACTCCCTTAACACCATACTATGTTCACATATGATTATCAACCAATTATTTATAATATTAATATGATTTGATTATCGAAATTGGATTTCCTTAAAATTTCTGATAACATGAGTTCTGTTCAAAAATTCTGAGATTGAGTCATGTTTTCAAACCAAATTTTGATGTTTAAATTACCAGGATTAATTCGTTTACATCTGTAATAGTTTACTGAATGTTGGATTCTGTTGGTGTATGAAAAAAATAGATTTTGAATGTGGGAATGAACTGAAACAGTAGACTGTTGCACAGTTTTTTTCCTGAAATTGGGATCCTAAACTTTAATTCTTTTTAAACTATTTTGATGGTTAATTTTCCATGTTTAAATTCCTATACACATGTGTATTAGATTACTATAGGCTGGTTCATGATTTGGTCGATGTTATTATGGTATTGGGTTTTCGATTTTGAGTTGGATGGTTATATAGATGGGAATTTCTCATCTGCAATTTGTTCCCTGTCCTTGAGAACCATACCCTGTGATTAGTGCACCCATTCACTAACTCTAATCACTAAAATCCTGAGATTAACTAACTGCCATTCAAATCAGTGTTCCTGAGATGAGCCACACACCCTACTGACCTTGAAGTGCCATTCATTTTGAATCCTGGAATTGTGACTTCCTGGAATCATTCACTGATTTCAGTCCTGAGACACATTTGTTACCTACACACAAAACTGAGGGTTCCTTGACAGTTTGTATTAAATTGAAATCAGATTTGGGTTAGGGGTTGGTTTGAATCTAGATTTTGTAATGTTTTGAAGGTTGTTTTAGTTTGATAAGTTGTGTATTGTATGTATACAAGTATCTATGTGTGTAGGTAGATTGGTTGAAGCCCTTGGTGACCAATTAGGTCCAGTCCATTTTTCTAATTTTTCCAGTTTTTGCAAATTGGTTTTTGTCAATCTTTTTAACTATTTAAACTGTTGTATTCATGGTTTTTAAACCCCCTAACATGTACTCCTACATAAATCCTAACTGTGTGTTGAATTGGGGATTGTTTGGATGTGGTTTGAGGCTGAATTATGAGATTTAAGTTTATGAACTGTTATATGGTATTCATGTGTATATAGGTGTTGGGTTGAACTGTTGGTTTAACATTTGAAATCTGATTTGGTGAGGGAACTTTTAACCGAGATTTAATAGACTTAACTGTGTTTTCTCTCCCTAACACACACACACTTGGCACTTGTGACCATCACTCACACACTATCATTCTCTCTCACACCATTCACTGTTTCATGCTCACTATCACACACACATGCCTCACTAGTTCACACACCCTCTTTTCACTCATGTATCACCACACTTTGACACTCTAGCTTAGAACACTCTCATGCCTCACTTCATCACACATTCACACACACACACACCTTCATTTCTTG
Source organism: Iris pallida (assembly GCA_029216955.1). Classification (NCBI taxonomy): domain Eukaryota; kingdom Viridiplantae; phylum Streptophyta; class Magnoliopsida; order Asparagales; family Iridaceae; genus Iris; species Iris pallida. The sequence goes on from JANAVB010022424.1 coordinate 98,609, forward strand.
ACACTCATGTTTATGACACACACACATACACTAGTATGTTTATGTGTCCCTCTCTATGCCTATGCATATATGTATGTATTAACCTATAGGTTGTATGGTAAATCACATTAGCCTATAGGGTGTTTTCTAGTTATATTATTTAAATAGATCTATATATATTAGATATATATATATATATATATATATATATATATATATATATATATATATATATATATATATATATGTTATGTGTATAGATGTTTTGTAGGTTGTATAGACTTGGGTTAGCCTATGGCCTAGTCTCTTAGCCTATGGCCTATGGTTGTGTCTGTGTGTCAGTATGGAGTCTAGATTAGACTTGTGTAAGTCTAATTAGACTTAGAATAGTCTTGTTAGACCTAGATTAGACTAGTTGACTTAGGTTTGACTTGGTTGACCTAGTTTGACTTCTAGGGTTGACCAGAGTTGACCAAGAGTTGACTTTGACCTAGTTTGACCTAGAAATCATGTAGATTGCATCGTAGACATCATTTACCTTGTTTTAAGCATATTATAACCTGTACTGCTCTGTTTAGGACATTGTGACTCTGGTGCAGGCATCTGATATTACACTACTCTTTTCAGAGTATCAGACGAGTACATTCTCTGATAGTTCTCTCATTTACTTGTCAATTACTGTACTTCAGTTCTAGTTAGTTGTACGCGATTCTCTGTTACAACACGTGTGGATATTTCTGGATTCATGTATACGATATACTTTTATTTCTGGCCTCTATTACTGGTATCATCTCTATTACTGGAATCACCTACTGGAATCATTTAACTGGAATCATTTAACTGGAATCATTTTACTGGAATCATTTATTGGTATCATTATATTTTGGCTGGACTCATCTTGAATCATTGTGTCGGAATTCTGGATTCACTTGCTGGGCAGGGAAATATTGGAATAGGCATGTGAACATACCCAAATACTGGAACCACTCCCTTGGAATTATACTGGAATGATAGCCATCTCACACCTGGCCAGGTGTGTGATGTGTCGTATTACCTATAGCCGTTCACATGTCGATCCCGATATTTTAAAACACACTGCTAGAGTATAGGCTGGACTCATCCTGGAATCGTTGATCACTATAACTGGAATCATCCCTTACTGGATTCATCTTGTATTAGATTCATCCCGTACTGGATTTACATAGGTTACACACTAGTTACATTTTCTGTCTGGACTTTATATCATATTACCCTGGTTCAGCTAGTTCTATTTTTACAGTCTTCATTGCTATGATTCTTCTCTTGTTTAGTATTTACTTTTCTTGCACTTCATCTCTCTTTCTTACCATCACCTGAATATAAACTGCCATTTTCATCAATATAACTATTTATAACTACTGTATAGTTCTCTGTCATTTACTTGGGTTTTCTAGATGAGATGTGCTCGTTCCTGTCCTGACTGGACCTGTTGAAAATTTTACAGATGACTGTCCTGAGGACACATGCCCTACATGTTATAGATCAGGAGATGGCTTAGCTACCTATGGCCCCGACACTCAGGAGTGATCGGGAGTTTAGTTAGTCTGTCTTGTTTTAGTTTTCCTGTTTAGATCTGGAGTTGTATATGGAGATTTGAGACTTGAGATGTATTTGAGATTGTTGAGTTTGTTGTTATTTTTATTAGTAGTTTTGTTGTCTTCAAATTCTTAGTTATATTTCGGTGTTATCTTATCGTGCTTAGACTGTGATTGAGTTACACCATATCTTATACTTGTCCTCCGTTTGGAGATGATCATGATGAGTACATTATATACTGCATGAGTTGATGATTAGTTAGAGACTTAGAACAGCGTTCTACCGCCGACACTGCGGCGTAGGCTGGGCGCTATTACGTACTCGTACCCTCACAGGGGATGCGGGTCGTGACAGGCGCTAATACTCGGTTGACCAACTCACCAAGAAGATCTTCCAGCAAGTTCGTAAGTGGAGCACCCTGTGCTCCCATACCCCGTTAGCTTTCTGGCCCTTGATCCCTCCCTAGCTTCGGGGGGTCTAGCATTCTCGCGCCGTCCTCAGCCTTTTTGGTGGTATACTTGTATAGGCTTTTGCTTCTTGTGTCTTGTATACGTTTCTGGCTTCGGCTTTTTCAGCCTTGATTAATAAGACGAAGGGTTTATATATATATATATATATATATATATATATATATATATATAAATATATATATATATATATATATATATAATAAATACATGTATAAAGATATGTATATACATATATTTGTATATATATGTTACATATGAATATGTATATCAAGAAAGGAAATTCCAGCCAGCCCCAAGTATGGCCCAGCCACCCCAACCCAAAAAGGGGAGCCTAATACAGTGAGCTTCTCCCCCTTAAACCGAGCAAACCCAAACCGATCACAGCACGCATGCCTATATTGATCGGATAGAACCGAGAAGGAAAGGGAAGAGAATTCATTCGAAAACCCTAAACCCTAAAGCAAACCACGCCACCACCGCTCCTTGGGTGGCCACCCTGACCCTGTGCGCCGCCGCGGTGGTTACTGGCCGGCGGCAGAACCGCACGGCAGCGCGACAACAACAGTAAGCAAAAGCCAAGGTACCCATTTTCCCGACTAAAATTCCTCTTATTTCCTCAACCAAATTTTGACCCATAAATTTCTATGTGTAGATGGGTTAATCCTCTATAAAACCCTTCAATTAGATCGATCTAGTTTACTCTAGATTATTTTTGATAATTCTTGAAAAATTAGGAAATATCACAAAACTTAGAATGCAAATACTGCTTCCAAACCCTTGTTTGGAAGGCGACTTTCTGTCAATCAGTCGACAGTTTTAAGAAATCAAATCAGGGCAGTCCTAGATAAACTATAGGCCTTCGTAAAACTTTACGCATAAGTCGATTTCATCTACTACGCGCCGAGAAATCGGATCCCAAGTATTGACAAAAAATTGTTTTCAAAACTTAGAAAACTCTCCGATACGACGTGCGTCCCACCAAACCGGGCGACATGGTCGCGAACCGAAAGCATCAAAAGTTGCATATCGACTTCGCAGACCTGTGGGCTTTGACAGAATTCAAATTGGTCGCGTGTGCGCGACGAATTTGATACGTATCCATCAAAACGCATCGGCCTCTTTGCAAATTTCCTAATTACTTTGTGCACGTTCGTCAGGTCGAGACGAAACTTATGCCAGCAGGACCGTATCATTTTTCTGGTCCTGTATGCCAAGTTTGATCCGATTCTGAGAGAGTTGATCGGATCGCCGTTTTGCGGGCCCTACGATCTGACTCAACAGGCGATTTCGTACAAGGCACACCGAAATCCAAAATTGGACATACCGTCGGGTTCGTATCATCAAAAAAAATTCATAGACATGTAGTTTGACGACTTTAGAGACCATTGACTCTGGCACACTTTTCGGTGCAAAGCGGGTCCAACGGCGGACACCGTTTTGACCGAAAATTACCGTTTTGCTCTTGTGTCCAGAATTGGACTTAAGGACAGGAAATCCTAGCAAATTTGACTATTCTGAGAATATTGGCAATGTCTGTTTCAGCTTTCAGAGACAGTTGTGAGAATTGGACTTTATGGCTTACTAGTTGACGGTATATTGTTGGTTCTTCGTGCTACCATCAGGCAAGTATACCTTGTCGAATATATGCAGTATTTATATTATTTTTTCTATTGTACTTCTTCCATATGGCTACCTATTTCTCATATTATGATTGGTTTATCATCGAATGTTTTACTTATTTTTAGATTTACGTACACGTATAGGATATTCGTATTGCTTGTCTATTGGTCTTCTTCATGTTATCATGTCTTGTGATAGAGTTGCCAGTTCTATACCTTGTTCTTGACTTGACCATTCTTGGCTGTGAGTATCTTGTATTATACTACAGTTGAGACATACTATAGATTGGGAGTATCTTACATTGTACTACGACCTATAGAGATTCTTCGATCTTGATATTGATTGATTTACTTGACTTGTGGCATACTACAGATTGGGAGTATCTTATATTGTACTACAATTTATAGGAGTCTACTTGACCTTGTATTCCTTTAGGAGAGGAGATCGATACTAGAATTGGCTATTCTCGACTGGGAATATCTTTCATTATCCTACAGTCGAAACCTACTATAGATTGGGAGTATCTTGCATTGTACTACAAGCTATAGGGGTTAATCGTTTGATTGATAGCCAAGTCTAGTATTTCATTTCCATAAGGCATGTCGTGTCTTAGATGTACTTTTTGCCCCGTCCTTATCTTCCATACATGTTATTTACTGTTATATTAGTAGGCATATTTTATATATCTTGCTAGTCCTCTGAGGACCTGATGATCTCTTCAGGTAGCTGGTTACACGGAGTTAGTTAGCTGAGCATGTGGTAGTCGATTACATCTGCATGATTCAGGTATTTCGCTAGTGATATTGCTTTATTATCTTCTTGTGCTCTTATGATATATCCTGCTTGTTAGCCCAGTTTCATAGGCTCATGTTATTCTTAGAGTCTAATCGGATAATATGCTAGTGGGCTGCAGACCATGAACCATAGTTGTTCATTCTTGATTTATATACATCTCGTTGATTGAGATATAATTTAGATTACCATATTAGACATGATACCATGCCTTTGACAGCTTATACGTATTCGAGTTGGGCTGGAGTCCACTTGATACGTAGCTGGCTTGCTCACGCACTTGCATCCCGAGAAGTGGGTGCGGGTCTTGACACTAGCTTAGTGCTTTCTTGCTGAATTCATATTATACTTGCTGGACTCACCTCATACATATTCTAGTTTAGTTATCTTTATTTACAGTCTTTATTTCCATATTTTTTGGTTCACCATTTTCACTTTTCTTTTATTTTAGTTACCAGTTGTTCTATTTCATTCCCTGACTCATTCTTTTCCTGCTCATTAAGTATCACTTACTATAACTATTTTATAGTCTTTGTCATTTAATTGGAATTGCTAAAAGAGGGGTGCTCTTTCCATCCTGACTGGATATATTTTTCAGATGACTGCTTAGGGGACTTGTGTCCCATATTCTACAAAGCCGAGGAGGGGATTGCAACCATGGGTACTGATGCTTACGAGTGATTACCGAAGGGCTTAGTTACTATTATAGCTTTACGATAGATTTACTGTTACAATTCTTGGCATATATATATAATGGAGACTTGTTATTATATTAGAGATTTGGATATTTTTATTGTATTATGAAGTTGTTGATGTTTTAGTCTTTATAGTTTATTAGACTTCTTTGATATCATATCGTGCTTTAGATTGTGACTGAGTTAAGATCTATGACAGGTACATTATATTATTATGTGAGATTGATAGTTAGTAACCTAGACATCGTTTTAACGCCGATGATGTGACATAGACCGGACGTTGTTCACTACTTGTGACCCTATACCGGGTGCGGGTCGTGACAGACAGACCTTCACCCAACCAAGCTACTGCAGTGGGTGGGAGTAATTAGTCACTGGATTCAGAAGATGACGCCACCATGCGTCCCTACCCCGACAAAGATAGAGTAAGTGGGACGGAGTCAGCCTACGCCATGATCTTTGTAAACCTCCTAAATTTTTACTATAATTTTTTATTTTGGTAGTTGTACGTCGAGTGCAAATACGTATATGCAAAGTATATTATTTTTATATACAAAGTTTTTATTATAAGATTTTCTTCATATGGAAAATAAGTATATTTTTAAAAAAAATAGTACAAGGTAAATATTTTATTTGCTTAAAGTTATAAAATTCATCGCTTCGAGATTTGCCAAACTTTATTTTATTTTATTTTATTTATTATAAAAGGCTATTTTATTTGTTCTAAAAGTTATAGGTGATAATTTTGGAAATAATATTTTGTAATTAGTATGTTCTATTCGCATGCGCAGTACATGAAATTAAATTCATGTATATTTTTTATTTTTAAAAAACTATCTACAATTATTGTGATTTAAAGAAAGTATTTTTAAATAATTATTATGATTTAAAACGGGATTATACATGTACATATGTACACACAATTAATATTTATTTCCTAAGAACATAAAATAACCAATAATAAGGATATATTTTATTAATAATAATAATAGTAGTAGAAGCTATAATAATAATAATGATAACAAAAATAAAATAAACCAATAATAGGTGTATAATAGTTTTGCGTGAACAAGTTATACTCCCACTTTTATTGGTCAACAAAAAACCTTGCAAATATTCTAAAAATGTCATATAAATATAAAAAAAACACTTATAACAAATGTTTAGAAAATATTTATTAATCCGTGAAAATAAAATATGAAATATATACATATACATAAAATATATCTACATGGGCGTCTTTGAACACATAACATCTCTATATGGATTTAGGTTGGTTCGGGTCAAATCCGGGCTAGTTCAGTCTAATCGGGTTTCCTAGAAAATCAAAAGTCCTGATAATTAATAATTAAACCACTTATAGGTTTCAAGTCACAACTTCGACTAGGTTTTCTAGTAGAGACACTGCTATGACTAAGATTTCCCTAGCATGGCTAATAAACTAGGAAAAACAAACGTCTACACTATTTGTGCCATAATTCCTAGTTATCTTGTACCCCAAAACTTGACCGTGACTAAGGCTATTTATATTAATAACTATTTAATTAAAATTATTTATAAATTCCAAATATTATTATTTAATTTAAATAAATAATCAAAAAATATTTTAAAAATTTTGGGATGTTACATATAATCAACTCCATTAGTCGGTTGTAGCATTCTTGTGACAAGTTAAAATTGGACTTTATGCTCAAGAGTCTTGTAAACACCTCAAACAGTGAATGGTCCTCGCAGCCATGATATAATAGAGTCCTTGCATTCTCCACTAACTCCATGAACTTTGCAGCATCGGCATTCGATGTCTTCTCAGTTGCATCATGATTGTCCAGATCGAAACTAGGCCCCTCGGCATCGAAAACTATGTTTTCCCACACGTTATTATAATCAACGTGGTCGTGTATATCCATATACGGTCCCACATATGGCTCCAGCTCTGTTGCTAAAGACACAAGTTCCCGTGTGAGGTCCACTGATAGTAATTTAGCGTAAAACCCCTAGAGTACAAATGATTTGTCACGTCTACTTTTGGATGATATTTCAAGTTACGCGGCGTCTTACACGTGGACACTTAATTTTGGTGTCGTCCATGTACTGAGGGAAAGCCTTGGCGAACTGCAGAAACTATTCTACCCATGTATAAATTCTTTCCGCATACCGCATATGTCACCAGGATGACGATTGTATGTCCACGAATGATACCGCAAATCGTAATTCATATCCATTTGAAGATAATTCTGCAAAGATGGATACACATTATTCGAGTACACTGTCCAAATGGATGCAAAGATGGATACACATGTTCATCAAAGTAACAACTCATATTGATGTGTGAGTATCCGAGTAATGATACGTGAGTATCTATATCCTGATTCATGAGTATTCATTTTGTAATTTGTAACTATCCGAAAACTTGTAGACATGTGGACAACTCTGATTTCAAACGATATTAAATAAGTATCATCATGTGTTCAATGACAACCCTTCTCTTCAAAGAAAATTTACTTCTGCAAACCTTTTAAGGCTTTCAGAGTTCTACTACTCACTCTTGACACTCAACAAATATTTATACATGCTTATATAATTATAAATTTCTATACCCTTATATATATATATATATATATATATATATATATATATATATATATATATATATATATATATATATATATATATATATATATATAATATATATATATATATATATTTTATATATATATATATATATATATATATATATATATATATATATATATATATATATATATATTCTTAACCCTCACTAACTCACTCTTCTCTCATTCAAACATATACACATACACACCTCTCACTTGGACACTCTCATACACTTGACACACACACACACACACACACACACACACACACACACACACACACACACACAATGCACTTTGAAAACACAAATTACACACATGATACTAGGGATTGGCATTATACTTGCAAAATTGATAAGAATGCCACCAACCTGAGAAGTACAGCTATCACGAAGGTCATGGCACGGGGGATGTTGCTTATCGCGCAGGAGAAGGTTGGGGAGGTGAACTTGAAGCCTGCATAGTAGAAGTTCTGGTCTATGACCGGCCTGCAGAGTCAGACACGTACGACGTATCGTCTCAAGACCAACAAAATTTTTCATGACATGATGCCGATACGTAATTTTATATATATACTAACCCGAGCAAGCCAAGTACAAATATCTATATGAAAAGGGAGAATGTGATCTTTGGTCGTGTTTTCCTGTTAACACAAATATTTTGTAGTATCAGTCATTCAATTTGTACTAGCTATATGACACTAGTATATATGTATGTGCGTTTGAACGTATTTTAATTGTCTTTAAATTGTTTTTTCTGTACTGGAGAAGAGCAAAAGACACGAAGAACAAACTACATTTTCCTTTCAAAAAATTCTATAGGTAATAACCTACACTTTGAAAACACAAATTACACACACGATACTAGGGATTGGCATTAGGTCAGGTCGGGCCGGGCCACTCAAGCCTATAAAGTACGGGGTCGAGTCAGACATGGGCTAGGCTAACTCATCTAAAAAATAAATTGGGACAGTTTTTCGGTAGTTATCTTAATAGGTTACTATTGTAAATTATAATAGATTGCATGTCAAGATAACAATGATTGTTTAATTTCTTTTTCGAGCGAATCGAAGATTAACCAAATAAAATATTTCCTTAGATAAAGCTATACAATTATATGACACTACTATATAGCAGAGTGAAAATCAAATAGATAACAATGATCATTTAATTTCTATCAAGCTACTATATAGCATAGTGACAATTATTTAGTTTAATTTCTAACAAACTACTATATAGCAAAGTGATAATGAAATAGAGAACATAATTTGACAATCAAATAGATAATATATATCAATTATAGAATATATCTAAATTCATATTAAAAGTCATGTGTGTGCGTCCATGTATCATGTGCACGTGTCAGGATTAGGGTTGTGTTTGTGTGTGTGTGTGTCAAAGTGTCCTGGTTGTCCTCTATACTTATGTGTGTGCGTGTCCTAGTTATGTCCAAAAGAAGCTTAGGGTTTACCTAGTAGGGAGAAATAGTGGAGGAGCACCTAAGGGAGGGGTAAACGAAGGAGGACGACGTTGGAGTGGAGCGGTCATGTCGTAGGTTTGGTGGAGGGATCGGGGGGTCGGGGGTCGTTGGAGGGTCGGGGGGCATTGGGGTATAGGGGGGTCGCTTGTGGCTTGCAGACGAAGAGTTTGGGGGAAGGGAGACAGGAATCTAATTTTGTGGATGAAAAAATGAAACTCGAACCAGCACCTAGAACCCTATATTTAGTAATTTAGCGATGTCCAAAATATATGTCGCTAAACATCGCCATTATTTAATATATTGTGACATATTATGTTTATAGTCGCTAACGTCGCTATTGTTAAAAATGTAGTGACGTTTACCAACTAATCCGTGATGTCATTAATGGTATTCGTTGGACGTCGGTAGACGTTGTAAACAATGATATATTACGATGTTTTCTATATACATCGCTAATCTGCAAAATATTGACGACATTTTCTTCTGGGTCATTAATTTTGTCACTGATTTGACTTATTTTGGTAGCGACTCATTCACTCAAAACCAAACAGCGAAAACATTCAAGAAAACATACAAGAAGACCCAACAACTAGACCTATTGAAGGGACTCTTATATAGAGCTCACTCGTCGAGACACAGTCCACTACATCTAGTACTTATTCTAATAGAAGCCGATACATCACTACAAAAATTTGTCAGATTAGCGACGTTTCAAAACGTCGCTAAACTCGGCAAAAACGTCGCTAAGTAAAATTAGCGACGTTTTGGAAACGACGGAAAAAAATGTGTCGCTAAACGAGAAAATGTCGCAAAATGTCGCTATGGTGACTTTAGGTAGCGACGCTCATAACGTCGCTAAATAGCGACATTATTTACGACGTTTTAACGTGGACGCTAATTAGCGATGCAAAAGCGGCGTCTTTGCGACGATGTGGTGGCATCAGATTATTTGCCATGTCAACAATTTAGCAACATGTTTAGCGACGTTTATACTCGTCGCTAACAGTTAGCGACGAATATAAACGTCGCTAAAAATGTCGCTAAATTGAAAAAAATTAAAAAAAGGATTCCAGAATACAAATGTACAATCCAAAATACAGAATCTAATCCAAAATACAGAATCTAATCCCTAGGTTTGCCGACCCCTTCGGTAGAACACTCAACACCGGCACGCACAATACAATCCAGAATAGACCAAAAATAATTGGTCGTCTCCTCAAGCTTCTCGGAACATCACAATATGCATCACACATCACACAAACAAATATACATCACAATATGCATCACACAAACCAATATACTTCATACACAAACAAATAAATATCCATCACAAATCTAAAAGGAGATATATCCATCAAAACAAATATCCATAACAATATCCAGAGGAGGTATATCCATCAAAATAAATCCAGTCAATATATGTATCTACTGTCGTCTATGCTGGACAGATAGAACTCCTTCAGCCAGCACGCATAAGTAGGATCCGCGGTAGCTAGATCAATATCCAGAGGAGATGGATGACTGGAACTCCCGGTGGAACTACCCCGTGGTGCCACCTCCTCCTTCACAGCTCCCTTGGCTTTAGGAATTACTTCTGGGACAGCTCTCTCGGTGGAACTGCCCTCTGGAGCTGGAGCCACCTCCTCTTTCACAGCCATCTGTGCCTCCTTCAAGCGAGATCCTCGGGTCTTAGCTGCCATCTGTGAGAACGGGTGCCATCTCGTTTGAGTATATTTTCGAAAGCAGATAAAATAGAAAATTTTGATTTTTTGCCAAGTGTGAGAACGGATGGCTCAAAACATAACCCAAAATTCATTCTAGCATACATTAGTGTGAATCATCTATGTTCTGTACATATGGTGTAGTATATGTTCTTATCGTATCTAGTATCTGAAGAATGTAACAGAATCAAGATGAACTCACATAATGTAATACTAAGACATCATCTACTACTATATAAGATATAGTGATAGGTTGTCATATCATCATTGCCGAGGGATAAGAGTCGGAGGACAGTCAACTTTATCTACGGCTAAATAGTTTTTGACTCGCTAGTCGAATGGCTGCAGGGACTATGTCCTGATCACCATATCGTACCGTAGATTAATGCAAATGGAGCTGGAGCCAAAATATAGAATCTAAAATACAAAATACAGAATCCAATCCCTGGGTTCGCCGAAAATACAAAAACAAAGATTAACAAACAGTACTAATTCATATGTGTTTTAAGTATGAGAACGGATGGCTCAGAACACAACCCAAAATTCATTCTAGCATACATTAGTGTGAATCATCTATGTTCTGTACATATCGTGTAGTATATGTTCTTATCGAATCTAGTATCTGAAGGATATAACAGAATCAAGATGAACCCACATAATGTAATACTAAGACATTATCTACTACTAAAAGATATAGTGATAGGTTGTCGTATCATCATTGCCGAGGGACGAGGGTCGGAGGACAGTCAACTTCATCTAGGCTACATAGTTATATAAGCTAGTCGTCGCGAAACGTCGCTATGACGTCGCTAATAGTGACTAATTTAGCGACGTTAGTATGAACGTCGCTAAATTCTAATTATATTCCCACACCAATTTATTTCTCCCCATTTTACTCTCTCACTCTCTCTCCTCCCCCCTGGCACTCTCACTCTCTCCGGCGCTCTCACAGTACTAATTCATATCTGTTTAAGTGTGAGAATGGATGGCTCAGAACACAACTCAAAATTTATTAAAGCATACATTAGTGTGAATCATCTATGTTCTGTACATATGGTGTAGTATATGTTCTTATCGAATCTAGTATCTGAAGGATATAACAGAATCAAGATGAACCCACATAATGTAATACTAAGACATCATCTACTATAATAACATAATCAAGATAGGTTGTCGTATCATCATTGCCAATGGAGGGAGGTTAATTGGAGGAAGTTACTGCAGAAAGTGAAGACCAACATGAACTGACGTACGAAAATGTGGAGCTCTAAGCTGGAACAAGAAAAGTTGTACTTTGGAAAAAGAACTCTTGTAAACTCTTTGTTCACAAAGCAAGCTATAATTAAAGAATACAGAACAAGTATCGAGTTTGTAACTCAAGTATAGAGCTTACAAGAGTTATAAACTCGATACTTGTTCTGTATTCATTATATCTTGCTTTGTGAATAAAGAGCTTACAAGAGTAGAACATCCAAAACACAACTTTACTTGTTACAGCTTTGATCTCCTCCTTTTCGTACGTCAGTTCATGTCAGTCTGCACTTTCTACAGTAACGACCACAAGTTTTATGTTCTTCAACGATATATTTCACATGCTTAATTTCCAAGTATGGGGACGAATGGCTCAGAACACAACCCAAAATTCATTCTAGCATACATTAGTGTGAATCATCTATGTTCTGTACATATGGTGTAGTATATGTTCTTATTGTATCTAGTATCTGAAGAATGTAACAGAATCAAGATGAACTCACATAATGTAATACTAAGACATCATCTACTACTATATAAGATATAGTGATAGGTTGTCATATCATCATTGCCAAGGGATAAGGGTCGAAGGACAGTCAACTTTATCTACGGCTACATAGTTTCTGTCTCGCTAGTCGAATGGCTGCAGGGACTATATCCTGATCACCATGACATAGTCCAATACAATCCAGAAATTGACACAGTACTAATTCATATATGTAGTCCAATACAAATAGTCTAATACAAAAACAACCCAATACAAATAGTCCAACACAAATAAGTACTAATAGCTAATGAGAACCATGCAGCTCACACAAACGCTCAGTGATACGATCACGCAACCACCTCAAATAAGTGGGATCGACAGCGGCATGAGAGATATTGTCCATTGCAAGTGCTGGATGAATAGAACTTCCAGTCTCACTAGCTACCGGTGCTGGATGAATAGAACTCCTGGTCTCACTAGCTACCGGTGCCACTTCCTCCTCAACAGTAGGAGGAGCCACCTCAGCATTCACTGTTTCCCTCAAACGATGTACCGCTCCTCGGGTCATGGGTGCCATCTGGTAAGATCGATATTCACAAATAATATAATTGTTACATAAGCAAGCTAACTAAAGGAACCATCATCTCGTTTGAGTACATTTTCGAAAGCAGATAAAATACAGAAAATTCAATTTTTTGCCAAGTGTGAGAATGAATGGCTCAGAACACAACCCAAAATTCATTCAAGCATACATTAGTGTGAATCATCTATGTTCTGTACATATGGTGTAGTATATGTTCTTATCGTATATAGTATCTGAAGAATGTAACAGAATCAAGATGAACTCATATAATATAATACTAAGACATCATCTACTACTATATAAGATATAGTGATAGGTTGTCATATCATCATTGCCGAGGGATGAGGGTCGAAGGATAGTCAACTTTATCTACGGTTACATAGTTTCTTCCTCGCCAGTCGAATGGCTGCAGGGACTATGTCCTGATCACCATGTCGTACCATAGATTAATGCAAATAGAGCTGGAGCTGGAGCCAAAATACAGAATCCAAAATATAAAATAGAGAATCCAATCCCTGGGTTCGCCAAAAAATACAAAAACAAAGATTGACACATAGTACTAATTCATATGTGTTTTAAGTGTGAGAACGGATGGCTCAGAATACAACCCAAAATTCATTCTAGCATACATTAGTGTGAATCATCTATGTTCTGTATATATGGTGTAGTATATGTTCTTATCGAATCTAGTATCTGAAGGATATAACAGAATCAAGATGAACCCACATAATGTAATACTAAGACATTATCTACTACTAAAGGATATAGTGATAGGTTGTCGTATCATCATTGCTGAGGGATGAGGGTCAGAGGACAGTCAACTTTATTTACTGCTACATAGTTTCTGCCTCGCCAGTCGAATGGCTGCAGGGACTATATATACGTCCCGATCACCATGTTAACAATTAACCAACTAACAAAACTACTTGTTAAAAATATTGGCACTATCGGTGCGTTTGAATCGGAGTATCACATTTTTCGGTGTCGAAAAACAAATAATTATTACTAAATTATCAGATTTTTTGGCACAATCGATGCCCCTGACCAAGCCCCCTCCCCCCTACACCACCCCTAACCCTAATCCGAACCCTAACCTTAACCCTAACCCTCCCCTCCCTACAGCCACCCTCCTCCTCACCCCGACCCCTAACCCGAACCCTAACCCACCCCTCCCCCCCTGCTACCCTCCCCCAGCCGCCCCCACCCCCACTGCTCCCCTCCCCCAACCACCCTCACCCTCCCTGCTCCCCTCCCCCAGCCGCCTCCACCCCCTACTCCCCTCCCCCAGCCGCCCCCACCCCCACTGCTCCCCTCCTCCAGCCGCCCCCCTGCTCCCCTCCTCCAGCCGCCCCCTGCTCCCCTCCCCCAGCCGCCCCCACCCCCACTGCTCTCCTCCCCAGCCGCCCCCACCCCCCTCCCCCGCTCCCCTCCCCCCCACCCACACATACCCACCCCTAACTCGAACCCTAACCCTAGCTCACCTCCCCCAGCCGCCCTCGTCCCCCCTGCCCCACACCCCAGCCACCCCACTCACCCTCCAAACACCCGCATCCCTCATGTCCCTCCCCTCGAGCCACCCGTACCCCCCTAACCACCAACAACAAAAACAGTCGGAGAGAGAGAGAGAGGAAGGGTGAGAGTCACATACATACCGGAGAGGGAGAAGAGCCGTCGAAGAGAGTGAGAGTCGCCGGAGAGAGTGAGAGCACCGGAGAGAGTGAGAGTACCGGAGGGGGGGAGGAGAAAGAGTGAGAGAGTAAAATAGGGAAAATAAATCGTTGGGGGAAATATAATTAGAATTTAGCGACGTTAATACTGCCGTCGCAAAATTAGTCGCTATTAGCGACGTCAGAGCGACGTTTCGCGACGACTAGCTCATATAATTAATATACGTCATTGTCACTTCGCTTATTTTGTCGCTAGTAGCGACTATTAGCGACGTTTCAATAAAACGTCGCTAATAAACACAATTTAGCGACGTTAATCGAACGTCGCTAAATTTACGTCGCTAATTGAGCAGATTTTAGTAGTACATTAGTTGGAAGGGTTCTCATAGCATGTCCAAATCGATTTTATTGGTGCCAAAAAGCTTTTCTTATACCAAACTCAAGAGTGAGTCTGACTAGCCATCTAAGTTTTCGATCGAGCCTGACTTGCCACGAGCCTATTATATAGTGGGTCGTCCAACGGGAATATGACACTACAACCCTGACGCAGATGGGGTAGTCTTTTTTATTCTCGCCGCTCCACTACTGGTTTTTGCATTTTCTTAGAGTCTAATCTCATGTCACTACAAGAAAAATGATCATTTACGGCACGCGAAATGCGCCGTAAATGATCTTTTACGGCGTACATTTTGATGTAGTAAAAGGACATGTCGTAAATGACCCTATTATTTACGACGCACATTTAAACGCTGTAAATAACCCTCTCCATCTTTTTTACAACGTGCATTAGAATGCTGTAAAAAAGATGGAGAGTGTTATTTACAGCGTTCAAATGCCGTAAATGATAAAGTCATTTATGGCATGGCCTTTTATGACACCAAAATATATGCCGTAAATGACCATCCCTGTGTGCACGGATGGGACAAGGTTAATATAGCAGCTGTCGTACAAATAAGACAAGTGAGAGAACAAATACACAAAAAATAATTCCATATTATTATTATTGTTCCATACGAATAGCCTACAAATTTCGTTCATCCAAACATAACCCGAAAATTTTCTATACAAATTATCCACTTCACAGGACAAGTAACATAACTAAAAACTGATATTAAAAAAAAAATTAAGCAGAGAGTCTGAAGCGTAGCTAGCTAAGCTAGGTTCCAATTGAAATAGTAATAAAAATTGAGCAGAGAGTCTGATAGATTGTGCAGGTCCATAATTCCCATGTAAATCTTTGAACCTCTCGGCCTCCTCCAAGCTCCATCTCTCTAATTAATGCATTCGACTCCTTCATCATCTCTTCTGTGAACCTCTCGGCCTCCTCCAACCTCCCGGCACGACTGCACAAGCAAATTAATTTCTCTACCTCAGCTTCACCTTACACTCGACGACCATCGACTGGAGCCGCCGGAGCCCCTCCTCCACCAGCCCTCCGTGGTCGCACGCCAACAACCCACCAGGAACGTGACGTCGTCGGGCCTGCTCCTGCCGGCGCCAATCTCTGAAAGCATCGATAGCCTCCACTACCTTCCCGTGCTGGCCGAGCCCGATAATCATCACCGTCCAGGACACTAAGTCGCGGCTCCTATGGCATCGAACACCAGCCGAGCATCCTCCAGGCTGTCGCACTTGAAATACATGTCGTCGAGAGCGTTCCCCATCCCCACGTCCAACCGGAACTCCGACCTGACTATCCTAGAGTGTACCATCCTCCCCAGCTCGAGGCTCGCCATCGCGTCGAATGACGGTAGGACACTGGTGGTGATGGTAGAGAAGTGGGAAAGTGATGGTAGAAGTAATGGCAATTGAATTAATTACCACACTGGTGGTGATAGTAGAGAAGTAATGGGGGTGGTTGGCAAGAAGAATATGACTGCTCTTCTCCTCTTCTTAAGCAAAAAAAATTTTGAAAAGAGGAGGGAACTGAAAATTTTGTGCGGGAAAACTAAAAATTTTAAATGAAAAAATAATAATGTTTTTCACAATGTGCCAAAGCACGCTGTAAATGAGGTAAAATTTAGAAAATTTACAAAATATAATCCAATATTTATCCACAAAATATAATCATTATATCCATTATGAATATAATTTTTCTATACTAATTTTTTTCATTTTTTTGCTTTTTTTAAAGTAAATTCAATAGTTTTTATTTTTGATTTTTTTAAGAATGATTTTTGTTTTTTAATTTTTTAAAAAGAATTTTTTGATTATTTTCTCAGATTTTATTCTTTTCACTTTTTTATCATTTTTATACGAAAACATAGGTGGGAATTTTTTTCCCAATTTTCTTGAAATTCGGATTTGAGACGAAAACTAAATTATTTTAGGGGGGGAATTTGTTAGGAGGAAAACTAAATTTTTTTAATAAAATAAATTACAATCATTTACAACGTGCAAAAATGCATGCCGTAAATGAACGTTCAATTACAACGCGCAAGATGCACGACGTAAATGAATCTTTATTTACAACACGAAAAACAGTATGCCGTAAATGAGCATTCAATTACAGCGCACGAAAATGCATGCCGTAAATCAATCTTCAATTACAACACACAAAAATGCATGTCGTAAATGAGTCTTCAATTACAACATGCATAAAAGCATGCCGTAAATGAATCTTCAATTACAGCAAGCAAAAAAGCATGCCGTAAATGAGTCTTCAATTACAACATGCAAAAATACATGCCGTAAATGAGTCTTCAATTACGGCGTGCATGTCAAACACGCCGTAAAAAGACAAAACAAATAACTCTTTTACGGCGCACATATTTGTGCGCTGTAAAAGAGTGTCATCTACAACGCGCAGCAACTGTGCGCCGTAAATTGCACGCCTTAAATGCAACATTTTCTTGTAGTGGTGTCTTGGACTATTAATAGATATCCTACAATCTCCCGCTCTAGTGCCGAAGCTGAATATTGCTTCCTTGTCCATGTTTGTTAAGAGACTACTTGGACATCACATCTCCTTAGTGAAATTAACTTTCCTCCACTTAAACCCATCACTATGTTATGTAATACTCTCAGCATGACGTACATAACCTCCAATTATGTCTTCTATGGTAGTGCTAAACATATTCAGCTTGACTACCACTTCAATAGGAAAAGACTTATCTCCGGTTCTCGTCGTGTGCTCTTTGTGTTGCCTCTAGGTCAACTTGCTAATATTTCATCAAAAGACTTCATAAACACCAGTTTACTATGCTCATGCGGTCCAAACTCGTCTCTTCTAGACTCCGAGTTTGCGGAGAGTGTTAAATCATTGTGATTTCTTACCTTTTTTAATCATTATTTTCTGCTATATATAGTTGTGCAGAATATGTCAATATCATTATTCCTTGCTATATATAGTTGCATAATATGTCAATATTTGATTTGATTGAAATAGTTAGATTTGTTATGGGTGATTTTAGGAATCTTCGTTTTCTTTTATACTCTTTGTAATATATATATTGAGTCATTTAGTTGAAGAAGAATACACATAAATTTATCAGCGTACGATCTTTTTTTTTTTTCCTTTTAATCCAGCACGTGCGGGCTCAGTTAAATCGTGTCTCTCCGTACACGATTTTTTGCCGGAATGTACAATCTATTCAATTAGACTGGAAGGAATAATTGTATAAAGCCAGATGCCACATGTTCTCCATAGTCCATTCAAATTCTTTCCAAAGTACAAAATATAGCTACCTCACAAATGGAAAGCCCAACTACATTACAAGGAGCAAAATAGAAGAACAACGATAATGAGGTGAAAGACACAGCCCAACTAGCTCTGCCTCCCTATATCCTCTCTTCAAACTAAAACTTGTTCCTATGCCTTTGCTTCCTCACCTGGAGCTGGTGCGCTCACTTTCACAACTGCCTTGTTCATTGCCTTCTCCATCTCAATCTCACCGACAACCTCTATCATGTCTATGAACTTCCCATTACTTGCTTCAACGCTCTTCACTGGGAGAGCCATGGCTTCCATCTCCTTCTTCTCCTTGTTCTCCTTGTACTTGCCCCACAGAACTGAGTAGAGTCCTGCAACAATCAAGATGGCCCCAAGAACTCTGCAGCAATCAAGAAGGAAGAATATAAGCTTCCGGGGATGGAACTAACTCTGATCTAATGATGAGGGGGTCACAAAACTTGAAAAACTTTTGGTGCCGCGAGTAGTACACTAGACATTTCAAGAGCAACTCACCCTCCCAAATAGATCTTCTCAGCAAGTATGAAGGAGCCCATGATAGCCACAATGATCATCATGAGAGGGCTGAAGGCCGAGGCGAAGACAGGGCCTCTCTTCTGTATCACCTGCCCCTGGACATAGTATGCAATGCTTGATGTCACTATCCCCTGCACAACAACCAGAACTAGTTGTCAGCAGCCTGCAAAATGAAAGCATACATACAGAGTAAAAACACACACACACACACACATACAGCATAGGCCGCAGCAAGGAGGTTCATGTCAAAGCCAATGCTCCAAACATTAGTCCTGTGCTCCATCACGAGGGTGACCACGAGCGCTTGCATGGTCCCCATGAAGCAAATCAGCGAGGTGAGCGAGAGCGGCGCAGAGGAGAAGCTCCTCAGTGTGTAAGTCTGCACAAGAGAACATACCACTTTGTAGTACTGATCTTGAAATGATGAATCCATGTATTATGTATATGTACCTGGAGGATGAAGAGAGAAGCCCATGCAAGAGTAGCTATGATGAGGAAGATGGATCCCTTGAACCAGTCCTTGTCGTCCGACTCCATGGACACGGGCACATTGGCTTGGTGAGGGTGGACACGCCTGGTCCACACCATCTCCACAATCGGCCCTTTGTAGAGCGTCATCAGCATTGCGCCGGCTACGGTCACCAGAGTACCCACAACCTTTGCTTGGTACATCACCTTTCTTAGATTCACCTTCTCCATCCTAGTAAAAAATAAAAATAAATCCCAAATTCACAAAAAAAGAGTAAACATTATACTTGCAAAATTGATAAGAATGCCACCAACCTGAACAGTACAGCCATCACGAAGGTCATGGCTGGGAGGATGTTGCTCATCGCGCAGGAGAAGGTCGGGGAGGTGAACTTCAAGCCCGCGTAGTAGAAGTTCTGGTCTACGACCGGCCTACAGAGTCAGACACGCACGACGTATCGTCTCAAGACCAACAAAAATTTTCATGACATGATGCCGATACGTAATTATATATATATTATATACTAACCCGAGCAAGCCAAGTACAAATATCTGTATGAGAAGGGAGAATGTGATCTTTGGTCGCGTTTTCCTGTTAACACAAATATTTTGTAGTATCAGTCATTCAAGTCATACTAGCTATATGACACTAGTATATATGCATGTGCGTCTAAACGTATTTTAGTTGTCTTTTAATTTTCTGTACTGGAGAAGAGCAAAAGACACGAAGAACAAACTACATTTTCCATTAAAAAAATTCTATAGGTAATAACCTACATACCCTAATTAATTAATGAATAATTTTAATTAGTAAGATCAGATTATGGCATATTTGGTAGAAGAAAAATTTACGGTGAATTCAACTTTTCGTATATACAGTAGTATATGGATACTGATCGTTCGTTACCTCTCCATGATAAGAGCGAAAGGGGCGATGGAGAGGACGGCAAAGGCGTGCCGGTACGTGACGAGCACGTAGTGGCTCATCCCGTGGTTGAGGGAGACCTTGGTGATTACGTTCATGCCGGCATAACCGAACTGGAGGGAGACCATTGCGATGTAAGGCTTGCACCTCTCGAAGAGGTCGCCGCACGTCGATCCTCTGGCTTGTTGGCATGCCATTTCTTGCAGAAGGAGAAGAAAGAGCACTGCAAGTGTGTGTTTCTCCTAAGGACAGCCTCCACCATGGCCATGCATTTATAGGGCACAACTGGATTTTTTTTTGCAAACACTCGCCAATGGTGAGTGAGTGAGTATTCTTCACTGATGTCATTAAAACATGACGATTATCCCCCCCAAAAAAAGAAATTAGATATGATGTGGGGGCTCTATGGGATCAAGAAGAGTGTCCACTTGGGTTCAATGAGGAAAAGCTTAAGTGCCAAGAATCAAGCAGGGGTGGTGAGGGTCCATTGCCCATTAGATAGTGAGGGAGAACTCGTTGTGCGTGCTGACTACTTAGTGGTGCACACGTGTAGAGGACTGCCTGGGCCGGGCCGGACGCGGCGGGCGTAGCGCTCGGCCGTTCGGGACGCTGCAGCGGTTCTCCATCCGGCTGCAGAGACCGCAACTGGATATGGTGATTGTGATTGTTGTCCATGCTTATGGGGTCTAGTTCCCTGTGCGAGACGTGTCGGCCTACTTGGTGGTGTGGATCACTGTTTTAAAAATCAGGCCAGACAGACCCGTTGAACCGGTCAACCCATAAACAAGTAATTTTTCTGATCTGATTTAATACTGACCAACTTTTTTTTTTATTCCGGCCAATCAGGCTACCAAAACTATCTGACTCAATTGGATTTCAAACTGGTTTGGCATTGACTTTTGGCTTTTATTTTGAACTTTATTTGCAATCATTATTTTGAACTTTATTTGCAATCATAGTTAATATATTTGTTTCTCGGCTAATTTCTAGTGCCATAAATATGCATAACATTTTTCTAACAAGTTGTGCACTATGTAATATATTCGTTGTAAGATTATACGTCTATATAACTTGTTCAATCGAGATTAACTCACTACTTGAACCAGTTCCAAAATTTTAAAACATTGGTGTGGATGATAAAATATACATGGCTCCTCACGACATGCAACAGCACCTATAGATGAAAGACTATTTTACAGGACCATGTCTTAATGATTTTCTTGCATTCTATTGAAATCTATCGCTTAACTATTCCTGATGAATCTTAAATCCACTTCTTCCGCATCCTTGAAATATATGATGTTTATTTCAAAATTCAAATATATCCATGCCTCTCAAGTACCATGCACCACAAGTATCATATTAGGCAACCTCCGTTGGCTCACTTAAAGAAAAGTTAATTTTACTTCTCCTTATTTGGATGACCAAAAGATGGAGAGAAAAATTAAAAACTAACTTTTTGTTTGTTTGTAGGACATAGATAAGTTACTAGTTTGCTCTTAACTTTTTCATGATATTTGAAATAGTCAAATTAATAGGAGTTAAACTCATATGTAAGTTTTTGTTTATGAGATTTCTCTTACGTGAGTTGTAGATTAAACTAATCTTACTTATGATTTAAAATTTAACTTTTTGTTTATATTTATGATTTTTATTAGAGATAATCCATTAATGTATATGAATTTAAATAATAAATAAATCAAAATACAAATATTATATTGAATTAAGATTTAAATAATGAATATTATGTTTAAAATAATTAAATTAATAACAGTTAAACTCATACGATGAGTTTTATTTTTATTTTTGAGATGTCCCATACATGAGTTGTAGATCAAATCAATATTTGCTTAGGATTTAAAATTAACTTTTTGTTTTTATTTATTTTTTATTGTTAGAGATAATACAGTAATGTAAGAAATTTAACTAATAAATAAATAAATACAAAATCATATATTTGAATTAATTTTAAATAATGAAACATTATCTTTAAAATAATCAAATTTATAGCAATTAAACTCATATGATGAGTTTTTTTTAATTTTTGAGATGACTTATACGTGAGTTATAGATTAAACCAATATTTGCTTAGGATTTAAAAATTATTATTTTTATTTATATTTATATTTTTATTGTTAGAGATAATACAGTAATGTATAGGAACTTAACTAATAAATGAATTAAAATATAAAATCTTATATTGGAATTAAGATTTAAATATGCATTATCGTTAAAATAATAAAAAATTAAAATAACAAAGTTTAAAATAGAACAAAATAAAGAGATAAAATAGTTTTATTTACCTAATATGTAGCAACCAACAATTATTTTGATAGGAGAGAAATATATAGACATCAAAGGAGAAAAGAATATGAATGGACAACGTAGAAAAAAGAAAAGAATTAATTGAGGGGTAATTGGGTAAGTTTTATCAAATCTCTCAAGTACTTTATTTTTCCGGGTTTTGGGAGGAATTTTTTGTATGAACCCTAGAGGGAGGTGAATAGGGTCAAGCTAACTAATCAAGCCTTAGCACAAGCTAATTGACATTTAAAAATATAAGTGCAAGAGAATCAATAACAATCCCGACACCCGATGTATCTTGGTGTCCTCCCTAAAGGCAATCCAGTCCCGGAACTCTCTCCGAATTTAATCCACTATTTGAGCAATAGTTACACACGAGTTTGGATCCGAAGAACTCGCCAACTTCTTACACGAGAGCTTTAATCCGAAGGCCTCTCCGACTTCAACCGAGAGTTTGGATACGAAGACTCTCCAACTTCAACTGAGAGTTTGGATACGAAGACTCTCCAACTTCAACCTTTCACAATAGGTTTTGATCTCCTTATACAATAAGATGAAGATCTCACTTTTCAACTCAAATAACTCTAACACAATTTATGGATGGCAAATGAAAACTTTGTAGAGTTATTTATGGATAAGCTTTTGGTTTAGAAATTTTTAGGCTCAAAGCATCAACCTTGAATGGAGGAGTTCAAGGCTATTTATAACCAAAGCAAAGAAAAGTACAATAATGCAACTTTTACAGGCTGACGGATCATCCCCTGTATAGTCCAACGACTATAAATAGAGCCGTTGGGATCAATCATTCGTAAAATCAGACCGTTGGAATGCAAAAGGTCATATGGCAGAAAATCTGCCAGAATCTTGCGGTTTTCTGCCGGATAATCCGAACACTCACAGAAGGTATTCTGTGGGGGCGGGGATTGGTTGTTGAGCTTCGTGGCTGACCGCGTGGTCATGGGCCTGGGCTCGATGTCGTGATTTTTCTTTTTGTTGTGATAGATTTTGTTGCTTGACGATGCTGTGGAGGGGGGCGGCCGTCGCCCCGGGTTGTCTGTTAGGGTTGTTTTACCAGGATCTACTGGCTGGGTGGCTCCATCGTCTTCGAACTTTGTCAGCGCGCAGAGGGGGTTGCCGGGTCAAGGAATCCGACTTCCAGAGCTTGCTGAAGTCTGTCCGCAAGGGTGAGGTCGATGTTGTCCGGGTCTGCGCCGGTGACGGTGTTGGTGATGAGGGGAGAGTCTGCTATGCTGGAGAAGGCTGGGTGGAGGATCATGGCAAGCTGGTCCTTCTCTTCTCCGACAAAAGAGGCGAAGGCAGGAGGGGTCTCGTTGTCGTCGGAAAAGTTCGTGCCGAGAGGGGGGCTCTCCAAGTTGTTGGCAGGGGGGAGAGGTGAGGGTATCGAACTGGTTATTGAGAGTGATGACTGGAGGCTTGGAGGAATGCTGGCTGTTAAGAGGGGTGGCTGGATGATGGGAGTGATTGCTGGTGGCTTGGGGGGAATGCTGGCTGTATTAGACGGTAGAAGGGAGCGAGGGCTGGGGGTGCCGTCGCTATCTTCAAAGTGGGAGTGTTTGTTGGGGCGGGGAAGGATCGGGGCTGAGGGTGGGGCGAGGGTCTCCTTCCGGGAGAGCTGCTTTCGGGAAGGTTTATTCTTCAGCTCCAGGTGTGTCCTGAAGCATAGCCGGGTGGGGTGGCCTCGAAGCTGACAGTGCTTGCCAAAAATGATGTTGTTGTCGTACACCAGCGCCTGGGAGTGCGTTCGACTCTCGAGTTCTAACTCGATGTGGGTGGGATGATCGGTGGTGAGGTCGAGTTCCACACATATCTTCGCGAAGTTTTCTTTGGTGAGATTACGAGTATCGTCGGAATGGCTACAAGCGACCCAAAGGAGCTGGCGATTCTCTTCAGGGCGATGGGGGCGAAGCATACAAGGGGAGGTTGGGGAGGGTGATCCACGTCAAGATGATTGACGAGTCACTTTGGGGTTGAAGGTCGGCGACCATTTGATGATTTTGACGCTGTGAGCATCGATGATTGTGGTGCCTTTTGCCCAGACAGTGGAGAAGTCGAAGTCGGAGAAGAGGTGGAGGTACAAGTGCTTGGGTCCAGCGGGGCGACTCTGTATGCTGAAGTGAGGCCCCAACCAGCGATAACCTCTTAGGCTTTGGAGATCTTAGGGCATCCCGAGGGGAATTTTAGGAACGTTTTTGCAAACCCGGCCGCTAAGGAGGAGATCTCTTCGAAGGAGGGACTCGGATAGATTGACCGTCTTCTGGGGCGGTAGCTCGATGACCGACAGATCTGGAGCCTCGATCTGGAAGGGGAGATGTGGTCCTCTGTCTGGACGCAGCGCCTCAGCGTAGGACAGACTCGTTGTACGGGTCGGTGGGGATGACGTCCCAGCGGGGTCGACGCCCGCGATGAAAGACGCATGGCCGCCACCCACTGGCGCATACGACCCAGGATGGCCCCGGGGCTGGGCACATGCGGCGGGGGTGCATGGCCGACGGGCCGGAGAAGCGCTAAGGGGTCGCATGAGCGCCCGCGGCGAGGGTTAGGCCTGCGGTCAGATGTGGCCTCGAAGTTGGGTGGGCTATGCGGTAGGGAGAGCGCATGCCCACCGTGGTGGGCGCATACCGCCAGGTGAGCCAGAGGGGGCACAAGCTGTCGAGCGCCCGGGGGCGGAAAGGAACCCGCGCGAGAGGGGGCACAAGGAGGGTCGTTGGAACCGTGCCGACAGTAGGCGCATGGTCGCCTCTAGAAGGGGAGCGCATGGACGTCTTCGGCATTGGGTGCATACAAAGCAACCCTTGAGGTGGGCGCATATCCCCCCGCGCAAGGCGAGGGCACATGGCCGGGCAGGGACGTCGGGCCAACAATAGGCGCATGGCCATCCTTCGATGAAGAGGGCGTATAGCAGGTCGCTAACAAGGGCACACACATAGCTTGCGACCCTTCCCGCCTTCGCCACGGAGGGGGGGGGGAATTCAAAATTCGAATTTGAATTCGACGGCATCGAGCGGGAGAGTCCCAAACCCGAGGAGCCAGGCGCCTTTGTGAGCTGGACGGCAGGACGGACCGCGTCGCCAGGGGTCGCCTTCGAGCGCGGCCACCGGAGGTGGGGTGCGACTCCGGGGGGGAGGCGAGTGGCTCTGGTACGCGACCTCCGTTGGGTGGAAGCTGGGTGGCGATGCGGTGGCGATGGCGCGGGGCCAGGGGTTGCCTGGGGAGGCCACCGGAGCCTTGGGCCTCCCCGACGGGGGGGGGGGGGGGTGGCCGACGAGGGCGAGCATCTCTGGTAACCATAAGGTCGGGCTAGGAGCCGATCGCTCGGCGGAGCAGTCAGGCAGGGGCGAGCCGAAGAGATGGTAGCCATGGGTTGGCCCGAGCGACGCCGTGGGAGAACTTGGGGGCTGCCGGCGAGTAGCCAGAGCATCACGGCCCCGACGTCGGGCGCGAGAGGGGGGGGGGGAGTCATGGATCCTGCGGGAGCAGAGGGAGAGGGAGAGGAGAGCTTTTATATATATTATATATATATATATATATATAATATATATATA
>JANAVB010022425.1:0-64439 GCA_029216955.1 Iris pallida
GCAGGATCCCATAAACTGCATAGTCTATAAATAGGAATCACCAATCCCGAGTGCCTTCATCAGTACCTACTTGTAATAAGTAGTTTTGACACGCGCACAGGACATTCTTTGGATAGACCAACACCTGGCCTGTTACTAAGACGGTACGCTGGGATCCAACTGGGGCGGCCAGAGAAGCGGTAAGACCGGCTAGTGTGTCGGCTTCCAAGTTCTGTAATTGTGGCACATGTTCTATAAAGAATCCTATAAAAGTGGAGATAATGTCGATCACCACCTGGTGGTAAGGGATCAAGTCCTCATGTCGAACCTCGTACTATCCTCGAACCTGGCTGATGATCAATTTCGAGTCTCTATAGGCCTCGATGTAGTCAACCCCCACCTGTTTAGCGAGTTAGAGCCCGATGATGAGGGACTTACACTCTGCAGCATTGTTGGTGCATGACTCCTTGAGAGAATATGCACGATTGATAACTAGGCCGTTAGGAGTAACAAGGACAATCTCGACCCCTGCTATGATTTCACCCTTTGGTCCCGTTCTTGAGGCTCCATCGAAGAACATGTGCCATACTGAGGTGTCTGAGATAGCGTTGGACTCCAGCACTTCATCGGGGATTTCTTCGTAGAGTTTTGAAGTTTCGGGCATCGGATGTGCAGCCAGGAAATCTGCCAATACTTGGCCTTTGACTGTCTTCTATGGGACGAACACCATGTCGTAGGGAGTCAGAAGGATTTCCTATGTGGCTAATCGTGAATTTAATGTCCCTGGCTTGGTCATAAGGGCTCTGAGGGGTTTGATTCTGGATACGACGTGGATCATCTGTCCGATCATACAGTGCCGTGTCTTCTGAATGGCAAAAAGAAGGGCGAGACATTCCTTCTCGACAGGGTTATACTGATGCTCGGCTCCAACCATGGTCCTACTGAGATAATATATCGCCTGCTCATGGCCTTCATTATTCCTTTGAGCTAATAAGGTACCAAGAGAATGATCTATGGCTCGGACGTATAGCAGGAAAGGCTATTCCATAACTGGTGCCATCAATACATGAGGGCTGGTGAGGTATTTCTTGATGTCTTCAAACGCACGCTGGCACTCTTCAGTCCATACATAGGTGACCCCTTTCTTCATTAGTCTGGTGAAGGGTTGACGTTTACCAAAGAGATTTGCTGTGAACCTCCTGATGTACGCCAATCGCTCCTGCAAACCTTAAAGCCCTCAGAGGTTCTTTGGAGGAGCCACGTCCAGAATTGCCTTGGTCTTCTCTGGGTCGATATAAATCCCTTTTGCCATGATGATGACGCCTAAGAACTTACCGCTGGAAATGCCTAGGAAGGACTTGGTTGGGCTCATCTTTAGCTGATGTGTCTGCACTAGATCGAATACCGTTCATAGATCATCCAAGTGGTTGGATTGTACTTGTTTTTAACGGTAATATCATCAACATAATACTCCACCGTCCTTCGGAGATGCTTGCGAAATATTGTACTCATAGCCCTTTGATAGGTGGCTCCCGCGTTCTTTAATCCGAAAGGCATCACTGTGTAACAATATACCCCTTTTAGAGTCCGGAACGTCGTATGCTTTTCGTCTCCAGGGAGCATCTTGATCTGGTTGTAACCGGAGAACCCATCTATGAAGGACATACGCTCGAAGCCGCAGGTATTGTCAATCATTACGTCGATGATCGGGAGAGGGAACTCATCTTTAGGACAGGCCGAATTGAGATCTCTGAAGTCTATGCAAATTTGTATCTTCCCGTTCTTCTTAGTGACCGGGACGACGTTTGTGACCCAATCTGGATGCTGCTCTTCACGAAATGAAGCCGCTCTCGATGAGTTTGTCAACCTCCTCCTCAATAGCATCCATGATGTTGGGACAGAACCGACGTTGCTGCTGCTTGACCGGTTTGGCATATAACAGGATATTGAGGCGATGCATGGCCACTTGCGGGTTTAGACCTGGCATATCTTCGTAGCTCCAGGCGAAGACATCGATATATTCGTGGAAGAGCTGTATCAGAGACTGCTTGTCATCTTCTATTAGACTTTTGCTGATGAAGATGGGCTTAGGTGAGGCCTCATCCCCCAATTCGACCTGGACGACTTCATCTTCTATAGGGGGTTCGTGTTGCTCAAAATACCACTCCTATTGGGATCCTCAGCGCTGCGCCCAGGGTTCGTCTTCAGAATACTCAAATGTTTGGTCTTCGTTCTCGACTGGAGGGTTTAGAAAAACCATGTTGGCGGATAGCATCGTCTCGAAGTCCTGGCCGGTACTGGTATCAGAGTACGGGGTGTGCCCTTGCTCGTCGTCTAACGCTGGTGGAGGGTAGGCCACTTCTACTGCTGCCTCTGGGATAGGGATGACATCGTCTTGCACCTCTGTGGCTGGACAACTCTCAAACTGGAGAGTAACCATATTGGCCGTGACTGTCTTCTCTTCATAATCCAATGATATAACGTTGGCGTTGATGAGGTGCTGGATTTGCCTTTTCAACACATAGCAATCTCGTGTTGAGTGGTGGACGTACTGGTGGTAATGGAAGTACTTGGGATGGTCCACCTTTTCCACTTCATCAGAACGCCTGGGTGCTGGGATGGATAGTTTGCCACTCTTCGTAAGCATCTCGAAGCGCTCCAGCGTATCCTCGTCATTGAAGGAGTAAGTCTCCTTCGGCCTTCGTGTTTCTGCGGACTTGGGGTTCACGGATGTTGAACCTTTGGAGATGTTGATGGTCATGGCCTACTTGCCTTTTTCGTCTTCGGGGTTACTGCTAGACGAGCGTCCCCCCTTGTCTTCAAGCACAGGAAAGTGTAGCCCCAGGAGCTGCACGTCCTAGGCTTTCCTCTATGCGGCATCCCCTCTGTAATAAAAGGCATCCACTCCGTCCATGGAGTACTGTACCACAATTTGATTGCGGGTAGCATGTTCTTGCGGCATGAGTCCATAAGCATGGGCTCAGGCATGCCGAGCGATAATCTGAGGGCTACCTGGCGGAAGCGCTCGATGTATGCGCGGACAGGCTCTGTCTCCCTCTGGACAATCTACATGAGGGTCGACATCGTCATGTCTATCTCTCCTTCATAGAATCGGTCCACGAACAGAGTCTTTAGGTCTTCAAATGATGAGATACAATCGTCTGGATGACTGCAGAATATTTCATAGGCTACCCCCTACAGGGCTCCTATGAATGTATTGGATAGGAGGGCGTCATCCTTTGGCAGGTGCCCAGTTACCGAGGCAAAGTACCTCAAGTATTGTAGAGGAGTCCCCTTTCCTTCGTAAGGTGTAAGCATCTATGGATTGTATTTGGGAGGGTAGACGAGTTGTCCCTCTCGATTGGGTATGGCTGTCAGAATTCCATCTTTCGAAGTGCTGCTTGCTTCTCCTTGGCATCATGATGAGCATCCATCATACCTGTTGGATCCGTCATTGGTTGACGGATCAAGCGTAGGTTAGAGGCATCGGGGACTATATTGCTCTTGAGGTCGATTATGACCGATGACAGAGTCTTCATGGTGTCCGTTAGCATATCTAACTTTATCTCGAGGGCTTCGATACGTCTGAGAGCTTCGTTGTTGTCTTTCTCATTTCCATCGGCCATGAACACGGACTAAGTGTGAGGATGAGTCGAGGGAGCCGTAGATCCTTCGCTCTCTGGCTCAGATGCCTGAACCTCGTCGTCTTGAGGATACACCGTAAGATTGTGATCTTCCATGGACTCAGCACGGTTGCTACCCCTAGTCTGGTGATTGACTGCGCCGATGGAGGCATCCGTGCCGTATTGCTCCTCCTTAGATCGGAACATAGGGTTGTCGTACATGGCAGGAGGCTGGCTACCCCCAGTATTTGGTATGGCACCCAATGCAGATCTGGAACGAGTGCTTTTGAACACACCTGCATCGGTACCTTAGCTTTGTTGTTCTTCGGCCTCCTCTTCGATTTAACGACCGATATAGAAGGATTCTAGAAGGGCTTCTTGAAAGCTCTAGAACCCTGAGCCGCGTAGCACGTGACGATGCAGGATTCATCTTCTCTATGGCTCATCGACCCCCTGTTGAGCCACTAGCGTAGGGTCGACGTGGAGTAAAATCTCTCGAAGATGGAACGCCGGTACGATAATGGCACAGCCGTCTGCTAGCAGCAGCAGTTGATGTAATTTGGGTGCAAGAGTACCTTGATTTAAGTACGCCCTATGCCACAGATTCTTCTTCCTCTAGGGTGAGGGTCGGATCTTCTGCCATGGCACCCCCATTGTACATGCATGGAAGCTCCACGCAAGTACGATCAGAGCAGGTCTGGCGGGGAAGTCTCATATCGCTTTTGCAGGAAGACTACTCGCGTGGCTTCCTCTCTGTAGAACGTACCCTTGGCTTATCTCTCGGAGCCGTAGATCCTTCGTTCTCAATGCGGGCCTCTGGTCTGACATAGGTGTCATGCTCTTATTGTACGAAGCACGAACCACCTGGAATCTCTTCCGACTACCCCCAGTGGATGAGTAGTATTCAGAGTCTGCCGAAGGCTCGCCTGAAGGGAAAGCGATTTTGTCGAAGATAGATCTTCTTACCGACAATGCTCCCGTCGTGAGGTTGGACCAGTGTGCGCTTTCTTTGGCGTCGTGCCTTCGTCAGATCAACCATAAAACCACCATCTTCCTCGCCATGCTTTCCCAGGACAGGAATCGGGTGAGGGGATAAGACTGTAGCAGTCAAAATCTTCTTCATGGCTTCGGCATTGAGGGGGTACTGAGACGCAGTTCCCGCCATCGTGCTGCTAGCTACAACCGCCTTAGGCCTCCAGACACGTCGAGTCTTCTTCGGTTGTACAAACTACTTTGAAGTCTTAGATTTTTTATCAGAAAGGAGATCTTCAAATGCTTGCTGGTCAAAGTATACGACCAGCATGTCTTGGAAAGATCCCAGCAAGTTGTCATCAGATTGCATCATCGCCTTCTCATTTGAGGATAAGGTAGTCCCCAGCAGAGTTGCCATTTTATTTGACATAATAAAAGATTGAACAAACTTTTTGCTTTATTGAACGTATAAGGTATCTGTGTACAAAGAAGGAAGTCCTAAACAGGATATTCTAAGTACATAAAGAAGAGATTTCTGAGAAAGTGTGACGGTGGAGATCGAGCACTGAAGCGGCTCCTTTACTCCGTTGACGACCTAACGATGAATCAACCTTGCTCTGGCTTTCTGGCTCCTTTGATAGAACTCTGGGCTCACCGATCAAGAGGTTGTCTGCAGGAGAAGACCCCTTGGAGGTAGTTGTTCTTCTGTTGGTTGGTTGGTGGATTGTTCCTTCTTAGATAAAGGTTGTCGCTCTCTTTAAGTTGAACGTGAACTCCTTCTAGTGATAGAGAACCGAGCATATATGCGATATGCATTAGGTTTCCCGAGATATAAAAAATCTACCGTCATTGTACGGTGCAAGCTTCTACGATACTGACACGTGGCAGCCATCGAGATTCTCCTTAATCGAGATCTCTGGTGGTTGTCAACATAACCGAAGGAGGTGGCACGTGGCGCGTGCCAATTTGCTTGCTCGGATACAGCCAAGTAAATCTTAGGATTTTATCCTAGATTTGGAGTCTAATTGATCCTCGTCTAAGATTTAAATCAATCTGATATGATATCAATCATGATTTAAACCCAATATTTTCTGTAAAAGACGGTTTAAACAAACCAATTGGGGTGGACCCATGCTTCCTGTGCCTCTGGTGAGGACTAAGTACTACCGTGCTTCTGGAACGACGAGTAGACCGTGCTTCTGGAGACGACAGAGCCTCTATGCTTTCAGACGATGAGTGGACTTGGCTTCGAATGACGAAGAGACTTATGTGCATTTAGAGCAACGATAAAGCTGTGTTTCGGAGTAACAGAGTCACTGTGCGATAGGCGACGAGTAGGCTTTTGTTTCAGGTTGGCGAGGTTACTATGCTTTTGGAGCAACAGACTGACCTGCATTGGTTGCAATGGGAGTTCCTAAGTCTCTTGTAGAGAAGTGACTTAAGCTTCTGGATCGGAGCAGATGACTGCGCCGTAGGAATGGAGATGGTGTAAGCATATCACCATCCTGCGCCTTATGTGGACGCATGTAAGTTGTTGCGCCTCTGAACTTTGAAGGCATTGGCTTTGGAGGAAAGGGTATAACACCCTTGTGTGTCTGGGGTTGGCGCAGACAGGTAGCTGCACCTCTGGAGTGGAGACACTGGCTTCTGAAGTAAAGGAAGGGGGCCTACCACCATCATGCTTCTGAGGTTGGTACAGGCGAGTAGCTGCACCTCTGGCTTTAAGACTTTAGCTTCTGAAATAAAGAGCGATAAATACCCGCTCTTTGAAGACTTTTCTATTATTTGCCACCGTAATATAGGAAATTCTAAGGGTCTAAGACTGACACTCATCGTGCTCAGCCTTAGGTTCATCCCATTAATGCGAGAATTCTGACTGCCGGCCATGTGGCGTGCACTCTGGGCCATTCTCGATCCTATAAAAAGAGAAGTTCTCCTCTTAAGAGTCGTTGTCTTCTTCTTGGCATCCTTCACTATCATACGAGATCCAAACTTAACTTCGAGCGGCGATCGGCCTTGTATAACTTGGCTGTTGGTTGAGGCTTTTCTCGTTCATAGGAGCTATGTTCTTATTGAAGAACTCTGTTTGGAAGAAGCCATTGCTGCCCTTAAGAAGGATGTAAATGTCCTCCTTAGGGAGTTCAACTCTGAGCAAAATCTGGGGGATATTCGAGATCCTTACGACCTAGGTCATGGGTGGATAACCAACCCGAAGAGCCACAGGTTGTGCTATGTCCTTCCCATTTAGGGCTTCGCGACCTACTGCGCTCTTTGAAGGCTCGGGCCAATGACTGCTTCAGGAAACTGCTGGCTTTGGCCGAGTGGCTGATATGCTTCTGGGAGGCTGCGCCCATAAAAAGGTCAGAATACGCATCGATGGAGGTCAATCTTCTGGCATAAAGAAGAAGGGTTGCGCTTTGACGAAGACCAAATCCCTTGTAGACCCCTCTAGGCTCTGTCGAATCTGTACCAGATCCTTTTTTGAAGAATAGAATTAGTCCTTTTTGTGTAGTCTCGATATGTCTGTACTAGACTTTGGTAGACGTGACACATAAGGGACTTCTTTCTATATCTTCTGTTTTGTCTTTTTAGCACTTGGGCTGAGCCTTTGTATCATCTGCTCTGTGGCGAAGGGATGTAATAAGCTGAGATTTTTTAGGCTTCTACAATTCTCATTCAAAATTGAAGGAAATAAAATTAATACAAAAGTGATGCTTTTAGTATATAACCCTAACAATCTTTCACTTATACTCAAAGCATTGTTTTTCAGTATACTGTTACAAATCTCCCACTTATACTTGAAGCCATGCTGCTAACGTCTGACTCCCTTTTCCTCAACATGACTATCAAAAGCCTTAGCTGGTAAGCTCTTTATAAAGGGATCAGCTAGGTTGTCGGCTGATGCTATCTTGATCACAACAACTTTTCCTTTCCTTATGAAATCTCGTATCAGGTGGTACTTGCGCTCAATGTGTTTACATGTCTTATGTGCTCTTGGTTCCTTCGAGTTTGCAACTGCACCACTATTATCACAATAAAGTACAATAGCCTTAGGCAAACTAGGTGCCACATCCAAGTCCAACAGGAAGTTTCTGAGCCAAACTGCTTCTTTGGCTGCCTCAGAGGCTGCCACATACTCGGCTTCCATGGTGGAATCAGCAATATATTTTTGCTTGATACTCCTCTACACAATGGCTCCACCTCCTAAAGTAAATACATAACCTGAGGTAGATTTCCTGGAATCCCTATCTGACTGAAAATCTTAATCTATATACCCCAAGGGAACTAAACTATCTGCCTGGTAAACTAGCATATACTCTTTAGTCCTTTTCAGGTACTTCAAAATATGCTTTACGGCAGCCCAGTGCTCTTATCCTGGGTTAGACTGATATCTGCTGACCATGCCAATGACAAAGCAGATGTCTGGTCTCATACATAGCATTGCATACATTAAGCTTTCTACTGCTGAAGCATAAGGAACTGCTTTCATGTTCTCTATCTCTTTAGGTGTCTTCGGACACTGCTCCTTTGATAGAGCAATTCCATGCCTAAAAGGTAAGAAACCTTTCTTAAAATTTTGTATACTAAAACGAGTTAGTACAGTATCGATATAGGAAGCTTGGGACAAGCCTAACATCCTTTTTTTGCAATCTTGTAGAACTTTGATCCCAAAGATGTGACCTACTTCTCCCAAGTCCTTCATATCAAACTGTTTGGATAACCATACCCTTACATCAGATAACACATTCACATTTTTTCAATAAGCAAGATGTCATCTACGTAAAGTACTAGGAATACCACTATATTTCTGTCATACTTTCTGTATAGACATGATTCATCCTGACATTGATCAAATATATAGGATTTTATCACCTGATCGAAACATATGTTCCAAGATCTGGAAGCTTGCTTAACTCCATAAATAGACTTCTTGAGCTTACAAACAAGATGCTCTTGGCCCATTTCAATGAACCCATCTGGTTGATTCAAATAGATGTCTTCCTCAAGACTTCCACTAAGGAAAGCTGACTTGACATCTATTTGCCAAATCTCATAATCGAGATGAGCTGCAATAGATAAAAGGATCCGGATAGACTTAAGCATGGCTACTGGCTAAAAGGTTTTCTCATAATCGATACCCTTTCTTTGAGTAAAACCTTTTGCAACAAGCCGAGCTTTAAAGGTTTCAACCTTACGGTATGATCCTCTTTTTCTCTTATAGACCCACTTGCATCCAATGACTTTTACACCAACGGTGGTTCTACAAGCTCTCAAACCTGATTAGAATCCATAGATTCTATTTCAGACATCATTGCTTTTTGCCAAGATTCTGCATCTTTATCTTGGAGTGCTTCGTTGTAGGTACAGGGATCATAATCTTGTTCCTCAAGGACGAAGTCTGACGACCCACCCAAGAACATATATCTATCAGGTTGTATTACAACCCTTCCACTACGACGAGGCACTATCGGTTGTGGTGTAACATTTGTGACACGTTGTACAGTTATTTATGGTTCATCCTCTTGTGCAGTTGGTACTGAAGTACTTGGTGTCTCACTTCTCAGTTCTTCTAGAACAACTCTGCTTGTGGGTTTATGGTTCATCACATAGTCTTCCTCTAAGAATCGGACATTGGTGCTAACAATGACCTTCTGATCCTTAGGACTATAAAATAAACCTCCTTTCGTTCCTCTTAGATAGCCTACAAACAAGCGTACTTCTGTACAAGATTCCAACTTATCTGCTTTCCCATTCAGCACATGTGTTGGACTACCCCAAATGCGAACATGTTTCAGACTAGGCTTCCGCCCAATCCACAGCTCTATGGGAGTAAAAGGTACTGACTTAGAAGGAACCAAGTTCAAAATATAAGCTGCAGTCTCTAAGGCATATCCCCAAAACCAATTTGGTAAATCCGACTAACTCATCATTGATCTAACCATCTCCATAAGAGTTCTGTTCCTTCTTTCGGCTACACCATTCTGCTGGGGCATTCCAGGTACAATCAATTGGGATGTAATTCCAGTCTTTGATAAATAATCCCTAAACTCTCCAAAGAGGTACTCGCCACCACGATCGGATCGTAGTAACTTGATACATTTTCCATAACGTTTCTACGTTTCAGCCTTGTACTCTTTGAATTTCTCAAAGCACTTAGACTTACGACGCATCAAATAAATGTATCCATACCTTGAATAATCATCAATAACTATGACAAAATATTCAAAGCCACCTCTAGCCTGGATAGTCATAGGTCCACACAAATGAGAATGAACCAATTCCAACACATCTTTGGCCCTATACCCCCTTTGCCGTAGAACACCTTTTGGTCATTTTACCTTCCAAGTAGGATTCACAGACTGGTAGTGCCTCCACTTCCAATGAACTCAAAGGTCCATCTTCAACCAGTCTTTGAATCCTTCTTAGGTTAATATGCCCCAAACGTAAGTGCCAAAGATATGTTTCGTTCATACAAGAATGTTCTTTTCTCTTATTTAAGTTAGATGACATATTACTCATTTCCATAAGTTGCATTGTGGGCAAAATAAGATTAATGACATACAGATTATCAACTAATACACTAGAACAGATAAAATATTTATTCTTTCTAATTACAATATTGTCATTAAAATAAACTGAGCATCCATCCTTAACTAGCATAGAAACAAAAATTAAATTCCTTCTAAGTGAAGGTACATAAAGATAATCTCTCAATGTCAAAAACTTATTTTTACCAAAAGATAAAGTAACATCTCTTAATGCAACGACCTCTACTTTTGTAGCGTCACCCATGAACAAGCATATCTCTCCATCACTGAGACGCCTGGTTTCCTGGAACCCCTGCAATGTATTGCATACATGATTAGTGGCTCCTGTAT
Organism: Iris pallida; assembly: GCA_029216955.1. NCBI lineage: Eukaryota > Viridiplantae > Streptophyta > Magnoliopsida > Asparagales > Iridaceae > Iris > Iris pallida. The sequence continues at coordinate 10,454 of JANAVB010022425.1, forward strand.
CTACACACCAGGTGTCGGTAGATAATACCACTAAACATGTTTCAACTACTAGTAAATGAAATATACCTTCTTTGTTCTCTTGTTTGAGAAGTGGACAGTCACTCTTCCAATGTTCTGATCCCTTGCACTTGAAAGATTGCCTTTCGGCTTTTTCACAGCGCCTTGATGTCCCATGCCCTCTTTGCTAAGTTTGCTTGTTTCTGACTGTTATTCTTCTTCTTACCGCCTTTTGGCTTAGAAGTAGAAGCCTTTTTAGAAACAAAAATATGACCACTATGCCTAAAGAGAGATTCAGTATCCTGTAGCTCTTTTGCAAGTTCTGCCAAACTATACAACCTTTTGTTCATGTTGAAGTTAAGGCAAAAATTGTCAAAACTTTTAGGCAGAGTCCCGAGAATGATATCGACTTGGGATTCCCCATCAATTTTAGCTCCAAGGATCTCCATCTCATTCAGATGACCCATCATCTTTAGAACATGGTCCTTTACTGGCGTACCTTCAACTATTTTTATATTAATCAAACACTTCATAGCAAACCGCCTAGCTGCTCTACTCTGATGTCCGAAGAGTTCCTTGAGAAAATACATCATGTCATAAGCTGTGGCCATGGCCTGATGCTGATGTTGCAGTACATTTGACATAGATGCCAGAATGTAACACCGCGCCATCTCATCTGCCTTTTTCTACTACTTATAAGCCTCTTTGACCTCTTCATCAGAGTTAGCATCAGGCTTATGTGGGCATTCCTCAACAAGTACATATTTGTACTCCTCAGTAGTTAGGACAATGTCCAAATTACGTTTTCAGTCAATATAATTAGGTCCAGTAAGTTTATTTTCTTTACGAATCACCATAAATGGATTGAAAGAACCCATTTTTTGAAATCTTGAGAATCACATAAATAAAAATTACGCAGGGCAAAAAAAACTTTTTGAATTAATTAAATGTTGATTCTCTCAAAACAATAATAAGAAATTCACCAACACCTTGAACACCATGAATCTAGCATGCCACGATAGTGTGGACGTATACAAATTTAACTTTATTCAAGTAGGTTTTTCTTATTAATTTTACTATCATGTCAACATAACTTTATGACAAATAAAATTAATACGTTGGTCTTGCTCTGGTCATAAAAATAATAGCAGTGACTCCGGTGGGGAGGATACACTATTTGTATCTAAGTGTTACCATTACTTAATACTAAGTCCATACCTTGTAATGAGTTCCTTCAGATGGAGAAATGAACACATACTAGGTAACTTTCTATAATTATCCCTAAGGAAGTTTGTACTTGTGATCCATAATTATACTCATCCGATATGGAGGAGGGCACTTAAGCCAACACGTAAGTATAATTACATCACGTACAAACCAGTAATGGAGACCATAGGATTTATACTAAATAAATTTTCTCTCCCACTTTGTTTTTTCACAATGAGGGTTTTTCTACTAGTTGAAATTATGTCCATGTTGTCCATTATTAATGCAGGCTTAGTTTTTCATAAGAAAAACATCCACAGAATAATAAACATGCATAATCAGAAAAAGTAAAATGACAACAAACAGAAGAAAAATATCCCACTATTATGGTCATCTTTCCTCCTCCGTCCTCAACAATCCGAATCCAAAATCTGGCGCTGCGCAGATCTACGACATGTCCTTGGTTTAAAACAACACAAACAAAAACATGCATTGGACCATAATAGTTGGATCTAAGATGCCTGCAAATCGAGTTAGAGCAGATCTACATCTACCGACTATTACACAACACAAGTTTTATTGGACAACATTGATGTATTAATCAATACATAGATCCAAAGTGGCTCTGATACTAGCTGATGGAACTGGGGATTCCTATGACCCTTAGTTTGATGTGCGTATTGATCGATGGAAGTTTAGAAGATCTAAGACGTGTTCTAATCCCTCATAGCAGAACTAGGGTTCACGAATTATACCTGCGACGGGAAGAAGAAGACAGTTTCCAGCAACGTCGAGCAGTCATGATCCCAAGATCTTCTATACGTATTCTTTTCTCTGGTTGGACGTCGTGTGGGCGACGATCTTCCAACCTTTTCTTCTCCTTGGCAGCCCTCCCTTTTTCTCCTTACGTGAATCACGAATTTCTAGAAAGGTTCCTATTTCTGATGAATTTGACGTCCATAGAATAGAGGATATATATATAAGGCTACGACAGGGACCATAAGGAGAAATTAGGGTTAGGTCTCCCAACGGATCTGGATATCCCGTGTTCAGTCCGAACACACAACCCTGGCCCATTAACAATAGCTCAGTCTACTAAAGAGCTATTATTGCACTACCTTTCTAATCCTAAATTATGATTATGGGCTCCTTTTATTATATGCTCGTTTGGCACCCCATGTTAAGATATCAAATGTCCGCCAATCAAATTAAGTTACTGACAACTATATTGGTTGACATCTTTTATCCTTAAGTAGTACCACTCAACATTATTTGTCATGTCGGATATAATCCACCTACAGGGTTTATATGACAATCCTTATGAGCTCCTTAAGGGGACATCATCAACCCGATGTATCGGGACATGGACTCCTTTATAATCAACAGCCCATCATACATACAATGTTATTACCCAATTCATAGAGGTTGTTGACCCATAATGAATCTCACTCTTTTATGAGTCAAAGTAATGCACACTGTATATACATGTCTGTTATTATATCCGGATTAAGAGCACAAGCATCCATAATAACAGAGGTGTTTATTCTTTTATGTAGTCAGTATAAAGAGGACAACCTCAAGTGGTCTTGTTTAATACACACAAAGTATACTAGTGTAAACCTATAGTCAAGATAGACTAATACCAGATTACACTACAACCTTTCCAATGGATTTTCCAAGTCCATCTAGGTTGTGAACTTTTTATATATTCCATAGGGAACTGATAATATGATCTTCTGTGTGACACCACACACGATATTATCTATAATATAGAATATCAGACACTTGTATTAACACTTGCAACAAATACAATATGCAAACATTTGCCCATATGATTCTCATTCAAAATTTAAGAAAATAATGTTAATACAAAATTGATGCTTTTAGTATATAACCATAACACTCAAAGCCTCGCCAGAAGCACAGCTCGCATAAAAGAGCAGTCCTACGGGGTGACATGGTTCCACGTGGTCCGACGGGTGTTTATGCCTTATTCAAATTTGTTTGTTTAAGAACCACCGCTCTTAAGATATGAGAGAGTTTGATTCTATTGATAAGAGCAATATCCTATCGGTTTGTTTAAACCACAGATATGGATGGAGTTTGTTCTTATAGACGGGAGCCATATCCAATCGGTTTGTTTAAACCAATGGCCCCCTAAGATGAGACAAAATCCAACTTCAGGGATAGGAATAGAATCTGCTCAGGTTCATCCGATCAACAATAAACACACGTCATGTGTCATTTATTTAGTTATGTTGATAATTCCCCTAAGATCTTGATAAAGGAGAATCCCAGCGTCCGCCACGTGTCAGTTCAGCAGCAGCTCTTACCGTATAACTTCGAGATTCTCTCACATGTCTATGTACAGCGTTCCGATATAATCCTTATGCACATCATATATGTGGTTCCCTATAAATAGAAAGAGTTTTCCTTCGATAAAGAGGCTTCAAAATCTTCACAACTTCGGGATCCTCTTGATTGGCAACCCCAGAGTTCCAATCACAAGCACCAGAAAGCCAGAGCAAGTTCAACTCGTCATCAGATCGTCAATTGAGTAAAGGAGCCATTGTAGTGCTCGATCTCCACCGTCACACTTCCCCAGAAAACTTTGTACTTAGATCTCCAGTTTAGGAATCGATTGTACTCTTTTATACGTTTAATATATAAAAAGTTCGTATAATCTTTTGTTATGGCAAACAAGATGTCGACTCTGCTGGAGACTTCCTTCTCCTCCAACAAGAAGGTGGTGACGCAATCAGACGATAACTTGCTGGGATCTTTTCAGAAGATGTTGGTCGTACGTTTCGACCAACAAGCTTTCGAAGATCTCCTTTCTGAGGAGAAGTCGAGTCCTTCGAAGGGGTTCGTAAAACCGAAGAAGACTCGACGTACCTGGGTGCTGAAGGCAGCTACAACGAATAGCACGACAGAGGGAACTGCGCTCCAGAACCCCCTGAACGACGAAGCCCCGAAGAAGATTTCGGCTGCTGCTGACATACCGCCTCGCTCAGTTCCTACTTCAAGAAAACACAGTGAGGAGAACGGATCCCCTACGACGGGCCTAACAAAGGCACATCGTCGGAGGAAGCACGCAATGGTCCACCCACGGACGGAGAAGGCTGCACAGGCAAGAACTTCTATCTTTGATAAAATTGCCTACCCATGGGTAAGGCTATATTAGATTCATAACGTTACGCACCTTCTAGGGGTAACGTAAAGAAATCCAAGGCAGCACGTGCCTTACACGGCCAAAGTGCTATGCCAACCCCTCTGTTGGACTCTGAATACTACGCATCTTCTAGGGGTAGTAGGAAGAAATCCAAGACAGAATACGCTTTGCGCGATCAAAGTGCTATGCCAACGGCAGACCAAAGGCTCGCGTTGACAGTCACGCACGCAACCAATGGAAAGCTATACAAAACTGGTCTGAGTGCTTCGATGCCTCGACCGATGAAACCCTGCTGTCACTTGAGAGCTCATGCACACGAATCTAGCCAGGGGGTACCTGTTTGCCCAATGATTATATCATACTTTTGAATATGGCTAATCAATTAAGTTTAACATAACTACGTCACTAATATTCATGTAATCACTATCATGTTGCTACTTAAACTTAGCATTGTCCTAATATTAGCATTGTCCTAAATGTTCTATATCATGTTACTACTTTAACTTAGCATTGTCCTAATGTTCTGTTTCAGTCATATTGTTTTATTTGCCTAACTTGTATTTATAGACATGTTGTAAGCATGATCAAACCAAGACATATGCAATAGAGAATTGTTGATGGGCCAAAGACGGCGTCATACAAGAAGATTTCTCTGAACCGCCTAACGACCTATCCGGGGCCTCGCATCGGGGGTTCTGCTGCCCGGGCAGCAGACAGGGGTCGAGGGGGCAGTGCCACCCGTGGGGGTTCGGGAGCGAAGCCACCGAAAGGTATTCAGATTTCCAAATCTGTTTATCTTTGGACGACCGTCGTCAAGGAAAAAGGCGTCTTCAGGTCTGCTCAAATATCTGAAGAAAGACGTCATCAAAGGGCTATTAGTTTTTTCTATTTTATTAATATATTTTTTATATTTATTTAATCTAGGAATACGATGTACACTACATCGTACTGGCAAACAGGCTACCCAAGAAACGTTTTCAAAATACCCTTTTATTTTGAAAATAAGCCCACTTACAAAAGTCCAAACTACTTCCTAACTGCTTAAAAAGCCCAAAACCAATTTGCAAAAACTCTGACAGAACTCCAACAGAATTCGGCCCGAGTTCGGCCATATTTTGGTTAGAGGACGTTGGATTTTGAACTTGGTCCTCCTGCAGTTACGGATCTTTTCGAGATTTTTTCATAGAGTTCTGCCTGAATTCTGCCTAAATTTTGATAGAGTTCTGTCCTTGGAAAAACTATAAATAGAGAAGGATTTCGATCATTTTAATACACCAATTCACTTTCATATCTCTTCTCTATAAGCTTACTACTTCTTCCAAAGTGCTCCAAAGCTTTCATTTTCAAATCCCAAGCCAGTTACAATCCTCTAGTCGATTTGCCAGTGCGGTATGGTCTAGAAATTTTAGAACAATTGTACTCAGAGGATTGATTGAAGATAGACACTTCACAACTAAAGTTGGTCGATTACTTTGGATCAAAGCTCGTGTTGTAGAAGTTACAAGAACTTTCGATAAAAACTTGTGGTATTTTCCAATAGTAGATTCAAGTGGAAGCTAGAGTTCTCCCGACTGGACTAGTCCTCACAAGAGGAAAACCAATATACATCCTTGTATTTGTGTTTAATTTTTGCTCTCTACTTTTTATTTACTTATCTGTGATATATATTCTATGATCTTGTTGCTAACATTTTTAATTAGCTAAATTTTGCTGCCTACTCTATTCACCAGCCTTGTAGCGTATTGTACTTTATGATTCGTTCCTATAATTGGTATCAGAGCTAGGACTCTATTGTCTGGCTTAACATCCTTAGAGTAGATCCTTATTATCAATTGTTAACCTCTTATTCGAATTTTCTACAATTGGTATCAGAGCGGGTTCTCTTTATACAGGTATTGCTATCATACCAATTGTTCCTACAATTGGTATCAGAGCAGGTGCTCCTTATAAAGGTATTATTGCTCATACCAATTGCTCCTACAATTAGTATCAGAACGGATTATACAGGTAAAGCAAGGTAATAATGTTATTATATTCTTATTTATTACAACTGTTACATAGATCACAGTATCACATATGGCAAGTATGTACTTCACAACTGAAGAGCAATCCTCAAATAGACTTTCACTATTTGATGGAACAAACTATAGTTATTGGAAAACACGGATGAGCTTCTACCTGAAGTCTCTAGATTTTGACTTATAGTCAATTATTGTAAATGACTACAAAAAGCCTATTATCGCTTCTATTCTCACATCCTCTATAATCAACAAGCCTTATTATAGTTACATGGAGGAAGAGAAGAAGTTAGCTAGCCTTGATGCAAAAGCTACGTATATCTTTTATTGTACTGTAGACGCAAATGTATTCAATCTTATTACTACTTGCACAATATCTCATAGAATTTGGAAAGTTCTTGAAGCTACTTATGAGTGCAGGTATGAAAGCAAAGCTAGCAACTCCAGAAAGAAGGATAGTCTTCATAATGATGCAAATATATGCATGATAGAATTGGGATATAAGGTACAACACGATGCCTTATACGAAGAAGAGCTTGTATGTGACAACTGCAAGAAGATAGACCACATCCAAGAAGATTGTACTACTGCTAGAAAGGAGAGTCACTACGAACAATCAAATGTAGGAAGATCATCGTCTCACAAGTACATTAGCACGCGTATATGGTATAAAAGCGAAGCAAGCAATTCCGAAGAAGAAGAGAGACCTCGCCAAGCTACAAATATATGCTCAATGGCATTATCCAACGAGGTACAAGACAACTCTGTCCTGGAAGAGAATGAATTCTCTTATGATGAGTTATCTGATGCTTTCAGTGATCTATTGATAGAACACAAGAAAGTATTAGTTAAGTATAAGCAAGCTAGAAAGGATATTCAATCCTATAAGCATGAGAATGAAAAGCTTACTTGCTTATTGAATAATGCTAGAAATAGTTCTCCTTCTGATAATTCTACTCAGATTTCCACGCTTGAGTTTAGATTGCATGAGGCACTTGATTGTATTGAAAAAAGCACTCAAGAAAATGAACTTAAGGAGGAATTAGAATCAGAAAAGAAAAGTATTCTATTGCTTCATGTAGAATTGATGCTCTTAATGATAAGTATGATGAGGTCTGTGCTAACTCTAAAAAGTTAGAGATTAGACTGTGAAAGCAGGTAGTACAACCTATGACTCAGTCTAACACAAGACACTTAGCACATTAGAAAGTCACATACGTCAGATCTTTTACAAAGGAAGCAAGCAAAGCTAAAGCTTCACACAACCATGCTTTCTATTACAAGTATCCATGTACATCATGTCACCCTACTGCATGTTCTCATACTGCTGTACATAGCACTATTAATACTTTTTGTCATTATTGTGGTTTGAATGGACATGATTTTAATCGTTGTCAGATTGGAAAACTAGTTGATATAAACTTGTGCAAATGGGTTCCCAAAGCTAACAAGTGTTGATCAAAGTATTGGATACCAAAGTCTTCACCTAATATTGTAGGTGAAGCTTCTCATATCAAATAGAACCATGGAACATGTTGGTGATTACAAAGCTACAAAGGTCATCTTCTATACAATTGTACCAACAGAAGTGTGGTCACTAGAACCACTTCGGTAACATGTTTTCTAAATAGTTTTTAATATCTAGCATGTTCTGACTGATGTCTTGCTATTAGCTTTCACTAATATCTTTTAAATTGTCTATTATTTGAATTAATGTGAGATATAATCCAAGCATGACTAGTTGTTTAGCTTAAATGATCAGTTCACACTATATAGTGTTTATTTTCTATTAATGTGACACATTTATCTATGTATGTTCTTTATTTTAGTTTTATCCTTGAAGCAAGCATACCACTCTAGTCCATAGGAGCTTTTGTTTTTGGTTAATATGCTTTTGACTCTTCGCCTTTAATATTTTTTAATGGTCACTTCTTACCGATTTGTCTTTAACATGTCATATTTACTTTGATCGGTATTTTGTAAGTATGTATGTTTAGCACAAGTCTTCTATTTTAACCTCGTGCTTTCATAATATATTCACTATTGATTCTCATATTTTATTTTGATTAACTTCTTATGAATCAGTTACATCTTTGTCTGATATATGAGTTAAGTTCAAGTTCTATATTATTTTAAAAAGTAGTTTCAAACTTATGCTTATCTTATTTTGTACAAATTTATGTTCTTCTCTTTATTATCTTCTTTCTCAAAGCCTCTTTTAATGATGTTTTTCTTGGATTTTTGGTTGACATTTTGGGTACATGACTCTTATTTAAATTATTTTTAAATCTTGATCTTGATAAACCATTCTTTGGGTATTTACTTCTTTTATATTTAGGGATTCTGAATTTCGATGTTGTTCGATGATACAACATATATACCTTTAAATATAAGTTCTTAAAAGTAGAGATTATTTTGGGTATAAGTCGAAAGGGTCCTGCTGTCATACAGGTGTAAATAGCCTGAAGTGACACGGTGTACCAGTCTTCAGACTAGCGCTAGCTGGGAATCGGCCCCTACAGCTAACTCAAAGTGATCAATACTTTATAAACTTAAGATTTATTAAGGTCTACTTGCAACTATTATCTAGTTCTGGATCTAAGGTGCTGTCAAATCTCCTAGATTCCAGAATACATCAGCGTACCTAGGTCCTACATTTTGATTTACACATGTTATATATTTTACTGTTACATATATGAATAAATTTAATTGATACATTTTATATCGAATGCTACATTGTTCTAAGATTCTTTTTTGTCCATAGAATATAATTAATTTTATATTGCACAAATTCTTCTTAAATTATCGGTTATTAAAGAAGAGATTTGTTTTGGGTACAAGCATTCAAAGGTTCTGTCTGTCATCACGACTATGGTCAAAGCGAAGCGATATTTAATTATTCCCCGGTGAACTCCCGTTAGCTGGGACAGTTCCTCTACAGCTAACCCAAGATTGATCAACATTTTATAAACTAAAGGTTTATTTAGATCTAGTTACAATTGTTATCTGATAGATTTTGGAGTTTAGCTTTGATGGATAATATTATTTAATGATTTTTTTATAAAAGGTAATATGCATTGATCTTCTATAGGTTAATATTTGTCATCTTTTGATATATTCATTTTTCTGTCACACTATTCGATATTCAGACTTGATGATCTTGTGACTACTCATTGAATATTATAGTATTGTAATTTTTCTTTAGCTTGTGTAATATTCATGTTCTTAAGCTTTTTATTATTATCTTCTTATTCAAGTTATTTACTATCTATAGCAGTGACACTTTACGGGGAGAAGTCATGCAAATTGAATCTCTCTCTCTTCTTTAACCTTATGGTTGTCAGGTGGACACCGTGCTAAGGCTTTAAAAGGAAAGAAATGAACTTTGATAAAAAGACCTAATATTTTTGAATTGGTTTTCTACTTCTGGAAATATATCTCTAAAGTTTTTTTTTTAAATTTTTGTCAATATTATTACTTTTGGATATAACCATGTAAAGGTGGAGCAGTTAATTAGTTTCAAATTAATTATCCCCTTGACATGCCATATATCTGGAATATATTTTTCTTTGAACATTTATCTAGTTATGTTTATTTTTATTAGAGATATATTTTGTTTGTTCATCTTTAAGCATTTATTTATTGGATTTTTTTTTGCCTAAAGATGATATTTGTTTTTGGAACTTTATATGCATTTGATCAAAGGAAAGAAAGATCAATATCTTGGATATTCCTTAGATTTTTGTTATAATTTATTTTATCTAATTTTGCATATAAATTACTTCGGAACTAGACACACATATTTTAAGGGGGAGCAAAATAAATTGTTTCAATTCTTTTATGCCCTTAATATGTGGTATACCTAGTTTATCATGGACAACTATTCTTTTACTTAACATATCCTGTTGATTTTTTCATGATTTTTTATTTTAGTAAGTTTATGAGAGAATATATGATTATTATTTTTAATTATCTTATTTTATATGAGTTCTTAAAATATCTTGCCAAATATATTTAATTTTGATGATTCCTTGAGTTTAAATTAATTTTGGCATTTCTTATTGAGATTTAATCTCAAAGTTCATGATTATCTATATTTAGACTGGTTATACTTTGCGGGAGAGCATTCAAGTCGACTGAATTTCTCCTTCTCAAGTATTTTGTCTTCATTACTTTCATGTTTATCTAATGGATATACATATATCTTGCTAAGGTACTTGAATTCAAATGCATGAACTTTGGTATAGAATTTGTATAGGTATTTTCTATTTCTTTTTTTGATGATTGTACTCTTTATTGATGTGATTCACTAATTTGTATGGGTAAATTATGAATCATAATTTTTTTGTGATCATTGTTAAAAGTTCTATTATATTTTTGATTTTTTACATTAGTATATACTAGGTCTGCGAATTTATTTTCATGAATTATTTATGACCAATGATTGATTTCTACTATATTGATATCTATTTTTTTATTAAAATCCTTTATTGGTCAATTTTAAAACTACAGTTTTATTTATTCATCATATTGTATTTTGAATGTCATTTTTGGATTTCTAGTTGGTAAACTATGTATTGATTGATTTTATTTTTTTTAAGTTAAACGAACTATTTTTGACAAGTTTTTCTACTTTAGTTACGCAATTTTCTAAACTTGTCGTTACACTGTTCTCATAGTCCTTGATCATGATTATTTTTGCTTTCCTCTTTTACTTATGCTTAAGTTCATTTTAGCTCAAATTACGGGGGAGCTTATTTTTTATCATGTCAAAGGGGGTGAAATAAGTTTAAGTTAGCACACAATATTCTAGTATATGTGTTTATTAGTGATACATGCATCTATTGTATATATCTTAAACTTAACCGATTTGCCATAATCAAAAAGGGGGAGAATGTTAGCCCAATAATTATATTATGTTTTGAATATGGATAATCAATTAAGTTTAACATAATGACGTCACTAATATTCATGTAATCACTATCATGTTGCTACTTAAACTTAGTATTGTTCTAATGTTAGCATTGTCCTAAATGTTCTATATCATGTTACTATTTTAACTTAGCATTGCCCTAATGTTCTGTATCAGTCATATTGTTTTGTTTGCCTAAAATGTATTTGTAGACATGCTTTAAGCATGATCAAACATGATCAAACCAGGACATATGCAATGGAGAATTATTGATGGGCCAAAGACGGCGTCATACAAGAAGATTTCTCTGAACCGCCTAACGACCTATCCGGGGCCTTGCATCGGGGGTTCCGCTGTCCCGGTCAGCAGACAGGGGTCGAGGGGGCAGTACCACCCGTGGGGGTTCGGGAGCGAAGCCACCGAAAGGTATTCAGATTTTCAGATCTGTTTATCTTTGGACGACCGCCGTCAAGAAAAAAGGCATCTTTAGGTCTGCTCAAATATCTGAAGAAAGGCGTCATCAAAGGGCTATTGGTTTTCCTATTTTATCAATATATTTTTCATATTTATTGAGTCTAGGAATACGATGTACACTAGATCATACTGGCAAATAGGCTACCCAAGAAACGTTTTCAAAATACCCTATCATTTTGAAAACAAGCCCACTTACAAATGCCCAAACTACTTCCTAACTGCTCAAAAAGTCCAAAACCAATTTGCAAAAACCCTGACAGAAATCCAACAGAATTCGGTCCAAATTCGGCCAGAGTTCGGTTAGTGGACGTTGGATTTTGAACTTGGTCCTCCTGCAGTTACGGATCTTTCCGAGATTTTCTCATAGCGTTTTGCCCGAATTCTGACAGAGTTCTGCCTTTGAAAAAACTATAAATAGAGAAGGATTTTGATCATTTCAATACACTAATTCACTTTCATATCTCTTCTCTATAAGCCTACTACTTCTTCCAAAGTATTCCAAAGCTTTCATTTTCAAATCCTAAGCCAGTTACAATCCTCTAGTCGATTTGCCAGTGCGGTACGGTCTAGAAGTTTTAGAGTGATTGTAATCAGAGGCTTGATTGAAGATAGATACTTCACAATTGAAGTTGGTCGAGTACTTTGGATCAAAGCTCGCATTGTAGAAGTTGCAAGAACTTCGGATGAAAACTTGTGGTATTTTCCAATAGTGGGTTCAATTTGAAGCTAAAGTTCTTCCGACTAGACTAGTCCTCACAAGAGGGAAACCAGTATACATCCTTGTGTTTGTGTTTGCTTTACCTCTCTACTTTTCATTTACTTATCTATGATATATATTATATGACCTTGTTGCTAACATTTTTAATTATCTAAATTCCGCTGCCTACTCTATTCACCCCCCTAGAGTATTGTTCTTTACGATTCGTTCCTACAGTACCTACTATCGAGATAGACTCATGCGAACAGTATTCCTGTAAGCATGGAAGGAGTTTACCTCATCATCAACTCTCTAATCAGGACCTAAGCATATCCCACACGCAGAAACTAAGAAGCTGAGAAGCTATCTCCACATCCACACTCCTGCGTGCAGCTTTCCTGCACGCACGAAAGGAATATAGGAGTGGAGACCTAAACAACTCCCTATAAGCGTAAAGTGAGGGAGGAGTCTGCGGCGCAAGGCATGTCTAAACCAAGGCACAACTGCACCAAGATCACCATCAACAACTGTTGTTGCCAAACAGCCGCATCGCCACCAAAGAGGCGGTCTGTCTTCCGAAGACTGCAACCGATGGCATCTAGTGAAGAAGAAACTGAACTCCGCGTTGCTTCATGCAAAGCGGTACGGGGTTCTCCATCTCTCAAGAAGCTTCCAAGAACCCTCCCGTTTTGGCTAACAGGCCCAAGAATCAGCCTGGGGGTAGCAAGACGACAGTACCCAGTACGGGTGTATTCCAAGGCATATGTGCCAAATTTGGATCCTTGATACAAGGAGATGACGCTGAGGATGCAACATTAGCTGGGGGTGGCCAACCCTCCACCATTCATGACAATCATTTCTTCCAATCAAATGCAGGGACTGTATGACACAGATACCTCCGTAGGCACAGGTAGCCGAAAAGCTGGGGATAGCAATTACAATGAGTCTGAGGATGATTGCAATCTACCGGTTTATCCTAAAGACGACGGAACTCAAGCGTCTGAGACAGAGAGCGAAAGATCTACCATTCTTTCTATCCATCCATACATGATGTCCGTGTTTATGGCCGAAGGCGACAACGTGGATAACAACGAAGGATCCAGTCAGCAGAAATGTATAGAAGCCCTTGAGACAGGCCTAAATATGTTGAACGATACTATGAAGACCTTAGCTTCCATCGTCTTGGAGATCAAGGAGAAATTGACACCCACTGTCTCCACCCCTGCAAACCAAGACCCAGGGACTAACGGTGGGTCCAATGTGCCTCACATCCTGAGCCAAGCAGCGTCCCCATCATCTACTCCATCAATAACAGGACCTGTAATGTCGAGTGAAGTACAGCAGGCCCTAAAATAGTTGTACGCTCGCCACGATGCCAGAGGAAAATGAGAATCACTCCAAAAGATGGGGATTCGGCAACCCTATCCTGCCGAATGGGGTAATGTGATCTATCCTTCCAAATACAATCTGCAGATGCTCACGTCGTTCGATGCAAAGGAGTCTCCCCGTCGATACTTGAGGTACTTTACCTCAATAATAGGGCATCTACCAAAAGCCGACGCTCTCCTTACCAACATATTCGTAGGAGCACGGTAGGGGTGGCCTACGAATGGTTTTGTAGCCTCCCGAACAACTGTATTTCGTCGTTCAAAGACTTGAAGCGCCTATTCCTCAATTGATTCTACGAAGGGGGAATGGACATGACATTGTCGACTCTCATGGATACTGTCCAGAAGAAGAAGGAACATGTACACGCATACATTGAGCGCTTCCTGCCAGGACGCTCTAAGAATACCCCCTGGTATACCAGAGCCCATGCTTATGGACTCCTACCACAAAAATATGCTTCCCGCAATCAAATTATGGCACAGCGCTCCTTGTATAGAGTGGACGCCCTTCACTACAAAAGTAGACATGGCAGAAAGGAAAGCTCGAGACATGCAGCTATTGGGACTGAGTTTTCCATCATTCGAAGACAAAGAAAGGCGCTCATCTAGCAACAATCCCGCTCCCAAGTACGGTAAAGGGAAACAAGATATGACCGTCAACATCTCCAAGGTTCAGTAACAATGAACCCTAAGCCGACCAAAGCACATAGGCCAAAAGAGACCTACTTCTTTAACGACGAAGACACACTAGAACTCTTCGATATGATGACGAAGGGTGGCAAGCTTCAGGCTCCCGCCTCCCAAGCGTCCCGATGAAGTGAGAAAGATAGACAATCCAAAATACTGCCACTACCACCAATATGTTCACCATTCGATACGTGATTGCTCGTGTTGAAAAGAAAGATCCAATGCCTCATCAACGCCAAGGTCATTTCGTTCGACTACGAGGAAAAGATTGTCACTGCCAACATGGTCACTCTCTAGTTCGAACGTTTTTTGAGAATAGAGGCTCAAGACGGCGTAGTCCCCAACCTGAGAGCAATGATGGAAGTAGTCAATCTTCTACCAGCCCGTGACAATGCTCAAGGCCTCATCCCATTTACAACACCGCGAGGCAAAGTTATGTGGATCCATCATGATCTTGCCCCAGACATGATGGTGTCTACAGCACACTCTGTCAAGGAAAGAAAGTCAAGCCATGTCGTATGGTTTCTACATTGGCTGATGACACTCTGGTTACCACTCGCTCGTCTCACCAGCGAGAAGAAAATTAGGCTCCGGAAGAGGAAACACCTCCCCCTGTTGCGGCCACCGTCCCCATACATCGAAAGCAGGCACGTCTCAAGCCCCTGCCATAAACAATCAAAGGCAGAAAGAGGTTTATTTTGACAAACCTCTGAGAAAAGACTCGACAGTAGGAATGATTAAGCCTTACAACTTTGACATATTGGCGTAGCTGGCCAATACTCCAGGCTCTGTCACGACCCGCTACCCAAATTGTTGGGCCGGGCCGAGCCATGTCCAGCCTACATTTGGACAAAACGTAGTAAGCTGTTCTAGCTAGAAGATAGTCAAGACGGTACTAAGTGTGTTAATGATTATATTTAAAGCATTTTAAGAATGTTTGTCACAACACAGCCTTTATAGATGAAAGCAAACACGTTTTAAAGATTATTACACTTCCAAAGTAAGAACTGGAGACAAGGTCCAGTAACTAAATACAAGTTGTAATAACTCTAAGCACTACAACAAAAAACCCTTTTAATGACGGCTAAAAAACGTCATTAATGACGAACCATGACGCTTTTTTTTCACAGCAACCGTTATGAAAACGGGTGTTATAAATGTTTTTTAAAAGCGTCATAAAGAAACCGT
The DNA here is from genome assembly GCA_029216955.1 of Iris pallida. Taxonomy (NCBI): domain Eukaryota; kingdom Viridiplantae; phylum Streptophyta; class Magnoliopsida; order Asparagales; family Iridaceae; genus Iris; species Iris pallida. The sequence goes on from JANAVB010022425.1 coordinate 26,193, forward strand.
CATGAATAGTTTCTATAAAAGCGTTATGAATAGTTAATATATAGTGCACAATTCAGAACAATTTTAAAACGTCATGAATAGATAATATGTATAGGCTCAATGCAGCACATTTATAACACTTTATATTATTCAAATTCGCATATTTATAATGCTCTATACTGCACAGTATATATTACATTCCAAAAACTTAACATTATATATCACCATCTTTATTACATTTCTCAAAATAGAGTACATATCAACATCTTCATTACATTGAATATCCAAATACAGAATGTACCCAAAAAATAGGAATAAATCTCTCTTTTGCTAACCAAATTATTAGAAATATTTACTTAAGTAGATTCTGACCATGGATCTTCTCTTGCCATCTCTTGAAGATATCGGGAGTCCCAAAAAAAAGTAGTGTCGCCGCTGAGCGATGACTTGGTGCTGCTGCAGCCGGCGCCGTCGTGGGAGAGCCTCATCCTCTGATCCCTTACTCTCGCTTGAACCTTTTTTGCAAAAAATCGGAAATGTCAGCTTAACACTTTAACCAGCCAAGTATACTATTGTATTTGGAAGATATCCCATTGCACAAAGGAGAAGACCCACCTGCGCGTTACAAATACACGATGGTTGAAACGAGGCAGCCAAGTAATAACAGAAATTAGTAATATATATACAAAATTCTGAAGTAGTTGACCAGCTGTTAGAGAGTGAAAAAATAATTTGAATATAACTAAGCAGAAGACACAAGAATGAGAACGCTAAGCATGAATAACATCCACAAGCAACCTGTATCTGTACAGCTATATATTTATATAGTTGCAACATTCAAGTTCACATGTTATCAATAAAATTCGAGTATTCAAGTTTCTACCAATAAAATATTAGCATATTACAATAAATACTTAATAGCAATCTGATGTTGTTCGACTTCCACCCTTGAACAAGTTGATATTCTAAGAAGTATGATGTCCACAAGTGCCTATTCTATGCTAGTTCAACAGACACAATAGCTCTCAGCTAACATTCTCTCTCAGAAAAAAAGGGCAGATTGTAGCTCCATATAGTAAGTTATTCGAAAGAATATAAGTCATAAGAAAAAGCACTTTCGGCTTTGAAAATAGGAGAAAATATGACTCTCATTCTTAGGATAATTTGAAAAGAAACTATCAACCCTAAAGAACCTCAATGCAGTGAACCTTATAGCCAATTGCAATTAGATGGAAAAAAATCAAACAATTTGTACAGATCTAGGAAGCAAAGAACCGACCATGTGTGATACACGCCTTTGACGAGTATCAGACATGACAAATGCTCCAAATGCACTGGAAGGGCCAAATCAATGTCACGGTTGAGTCACCATGCCAGTGTCCTGGCGCGTTGTTTCATGTATGTGTCATGTGGTGCTGTTTCGTGTCCGTGCAACATAGGCATGAATTCAAAAACAAAATTTTAGTAATAAAACTATATAAAACAACAGTCTATGATCGGAATGTGCTTGCTGAATTAGATTCTAAATATCCAACTAGTACCTATGATAAATTTAGGAAACTTCAGCTTGCTCTAGAAATTCCAAAGTTGAGATGTAAAATGAAAGCCTGCATGGCGCTATCAAATGCAAATGGAAGTGCAAACAAAAAGTTACCGGAGGCTTTCCATACGTCCTCAAGTTCGACCACATACAAGTCTGTGGATCAAATTCTTTCACTAGCAAAGAATTACAAAAACACGGTCACTAACTGCAGTGATGAATAAGAATACAGCAAGTGCAAGAGAAGGTTGTCAAGATGGAAAAACATCACAACCTCTAACGGTCTCAGAAGGATCTTTTGTGTGCCCCGCAATAGATATAATTTTGTATCCCCATGAAATCTGCAAGAATTAAAATAAAATATCACGAGGCAGCCTGATTATTTTCAGTAATGAAAGCCCTTCGGTGTTTACCAAGGAATGACCAGCACAGGGAGCAATTGGCACAGATGTTGATTCTGGAGATCCTCCTAGCTACTTTTGCCTCTAACTTCGACCATGCCAACCTTTTCAAATCTAAAACCTTCACTCAAAATAATATGTAAGCATGTCACTTTGTAAATTTTGTTTAATCACGATAAAAAAAGGATGGTGGAAATTCTGAGAATTAGGTTGCAAAATCCATGGTAAAGCATTTCAGAAAGAAAGTCCAAGACAAACAAAAAGAATAACAGAAATCTTCAGTACTTAACTATCATTTGCTCAAAATGTCAACTAAGATGTTTTGGAAACGAAAGGCAAATAGCAGCATTTTAACATACCTGCAGATCATTAAGGTAGCGACCATTGTGATTTCCACCAAAATATACATTTTATCCTACACTATAGCTGCCCCATCCTGCACTATAGCTGCCCCATGCTGCATAAAATTGAATATATAAAAAAATCGTTATAGACAAAATATGTGAGAATTAATTAAAATACGATTGATCCATCAAAAAATCCAATCTGCACAACTCAAATTCAAATCTGCATTAATCAATCAAAAGAATTTCCCAATAAATTCCATAAAGCTCACATCTTTAAACTATTTCCATCTCTTTTTTCTCTTCAATCCAACAAGATCGGAGCTCTCCTTACAAAAAAACCACAAATAAAGAAAATACAGACCTTAAATTTCTTACCAGTTTATTTTCTCTCGTAACGCCGTGGACTGATTCGAGCATGCTCCAAGTTTATTTTCTCGTGTCCGACACGTGCGCGACGCATGTGCGACGCGTGTCCGCACACGCCACCAACACCTGCAGCAATTTATGTGAAATCAACAACCCTAGATTTAACCATCGATGTCAAAACCCTAATCTAAGGATCCAATAGAAAATTAAAAGAATAAATTAGCCTCCAGAAAGACCAAACAACAATTACAGCACCAAAATCCACCAGATCCGTAAGAGTGACCAATAGGAGAGTGAGGAGGTGGGAAGTGAGGAAGTGCGTACAGAATATTATAGAGCGGAGAAGAGGACGAGCAGAACCCTAACGCTCCTCCTTCGCGTTCTTGCCGATCGCGTGCGCGACGGCCTCGAGCTTGTCCTAGAGGGCGACGAGGAGCGTGAGGCCCTCCTCGAAGATTTTGGATCTAGGGTTAGGGTTTTGGAGTTGGGGGAGAGGAGGGAGAAGAAAGGAGGAGAAGGAGAAGACCAGAATGTTTTGGGGGAGAGGCGGGCTATAGCAAATTTTTTGCCAACAATTAAACTTAAAAAATATTACAAGTTTGCCACCGCTCTAATTTATTAATAACGTTTTATTTTATAAACGTTATAAAAAGCCCAGAATTAGCCTAAACTGTCATAGAAAAAAAGGTATTTCGAACTTTGATGACGCTTCTTTATCAGCCGTCATGAAATCCACTTATCAAGCGTCATTAAAAGGGTTTTTTATTGTAGTGAAGTCTAAGTCTCAAGTTGACTGGCAAGTCTAAGCAAGGTTCCCCGCTGGGGCCTCTTCTGGAGCAAAGGCCAGGCCCTCAAAAGCAGCTCTATAAAAAGTATCGCATAGCATTTCCACCTCAAAAAGTACACCTACAACGTTATCCTCTCAGGACGGGAGGAAGTACTTGTACTACAAACATATAATACTGAACATGTGATGGAAAAAAAAATAAAATAACATAATCATGGCATATCTTGATTTATCCAGTTTTAGATACAATTTATCATGGCAATGTATATTTGTTTTAAAGTTTAAAACTGTAGTATGTACGTGATCGGTCAATAGGTAGTAGGATGTACTGTGGTACATATCAATTTCTGAAGTGCACATACGTACACTTAACGGCATCGGTGTATATACATACACAAACGCGGGATCAAACATACGACAAAGTTGCATATAGAATGTAACAGTACACGGTAAATACATACGGAGAAGGGGGGCATGATCACGTACTCTACTAACAGTTTTCCCATAATCCATTTTATAACATGTGAGTGATACTAAGAGTAGTATAAAGCATGCCATGTACCGAGAACGAGTAAAAAGCATGTGAAGATATGACTTGCAGTTTCCATAAAGCAGTATTCTAACATGATTCATTCACAGTTTATTGTCATATACAGTAAATAAGTTTGTAGGGGTACTTGCCTCAAGCAAAGCAAGAATAAGAATATGAAGATACAGATGTCCGGTGTCCTGTCAAAATGACATACAACTCAGCCTCTAAGTTATGATTACGGTTACACTAGGGTCGTGACATGACTCCTAATAGGACACTAGCTAGGTGAAGCTCTAGTAGTCCAAAGTGAGGTGTTACAATCATCTAGACCAACACTTATTGTCTCTACACTAAGGTAGGGTAAGGTCCGATACTAAAATATCCAAAAAACACATGTCATTATTAATCAATTAATTAAACAGACTGTACACTGTATTCCAATAATTATTAAAATAGTTATACAGTCCTATTTTATATGAAATAATATACCAATTTGATCCTTGTTAGTTATAGTAATTTAATATAAATTTTCTGGAATTTATAATCTAGTGTAAGTTTTTTTTTAAAAATTAGAATACAAGTGTACATTGAAAATGAGTTCTGGTTTACTATTTTTAAACAGTGTCAAAACAATAAATTAAATCATAAAAAATGATATTAAATTAGATTAATTAACATAGTATTTTATAGTAATTATTCTAGAATTTATTCAGTATTAAAAAGTTGTCTGAAAGTTCAAAGTTCATAAATCACAGATTCTAAAATTAAATATATAATTATTTAATGTATTTGTCTACGTATTTGAAATTGAACATAAGTCCAGATATGGGACCCGAAGCCATGAATCAAGTATAACATGACTCGACTAGACCCCGAATATGTGTAGGCTCACTTAAGTCCGATCAACCCATGCTAGGCTTGGACTTAGAGTGGTCGCTTGCACAAAGTACGTAAAATCGTCAATAAATGCGGAATTTAAATACATGTAATTTAAAGGAATTTAAATTTCAGAAATTGAAAGCTTACATATTACAGTATAGACAGTGTATTTATAAATACATATTACAGTATAGGCACTATATTTATTTACATATTACAGTATAGGCACTGTATTTATAATGACATAATTTAAATAACATAACAAAATGACAAAATTTAAAATACATATTACAGTATAGGCACTGTATTTATAATGACATAATTTAAATGATATAATTAAATGATAGAATTTAAAATACATATTACAGTATAGGCAATTTATTTATAAAGTACATATTTAAATATTACAGTATATGCACTGTATTTATATTGACATAATTTAAATGACTGAATTAAATAACATAATGGAAATGACAGAATGTAAATATATATATAATCTTAAATGATGTAATTCTCCAAAAACACAAAAGAATGAAAAGCAAGAATTTCATATTATTTAACTTCAATACATGATTACTTGTGTATATATATATATATATATATATATATATATATATATATATATATATATCAACATATATATATATATATATATATATATATATATATATATATATATATATATATATATCAACATATACAATATATATACAATATAAATATATATATATATATATATATATATATATATATATATATATATATATATATATATATATATATATATATTGTATATGTTGATATATATATATATATATATATATATATATATATATATATATATATATATATATATATATATTTATATTACTATATATATATATATATATATATATATATATATATATAGTAATAAATCAAAATATAAAGAAATACAAGTTTATACAAAATATTAGTATTCACAGGTTTTATTATACTGAAATTATACAGTATATATGTTATATACAATATATATATATATATATATATATATATATATATATATATATATATATATATATATATATATATATATATAGTAATAAATCAAAATATAAAGAAATACAGTTTATACAAAATATTAGTATTCACAGGTTTTATTATACTGAAATTATACAGTATATATGTTATTATATATATATATATATATATATATATATATATATATATATATATATATACGTACATATATATATACAAAATATTAGTATTCACAGGTTTTATTATACTAAAATTATACAGTATATATGTTATTATATACAATATATATATATATATATATATATATATATATATATATATATATATACACGAAAAATAACAAATCAAACAAAAGAGCCCAAAGCAACGAAAGGGGGAATCGAACCCTGCCCACTAGAAGGGGGGCGCGGGTTCAAAGCTGCTGCGCTAGCTAGTAGGCCAGCGCGGCCTGAGTGAAACAATGGGGAGGGATTATTTTACTTATGCTAAACCCCTAGCGGGTTCAGGTTTAAAGTCCAAGCGGGTCTGCGGTCTGGGCCAGGATCCGACCCGACACTGCTTACCATCTTCGTGTCCTGGAGTAGCCCGGACATGGATGGAGTGTCCAGCTCATGTCCGAAAGTGTCGGGTACAAAATTAACACCAAAAGTCGTGTCCGAGGGTAGTTTCGAACTCGTCTCGACGTTCTCCACATGATAGAACGTGACTCGTATCGTTTTGACACGAAGTTTCGTCGTGTCCGACCTAGGGCTAGACGTTTCTCGATGTGTAGACATCGAGGTGGGTTGTGAGTGGGGGCAAACTGTTCGTCTCGCCGAGACGAACACGTTTGTGCCAACAAATCGACGAATGAAAGAAGAAAATGGGAGTTACATACTTTGGCCGATCGAGCTGGCTACGGCGGCGGCGGTGCAGTGGTCGTCGGTGACTGTGGAGGTCAGCACTGCGTCCAGTTCGTCGAGCTCGACCCGACAGTGGTCTCGGCGGTCGACGGTGGGGTCGGGGCGCGGAGAACGAGGGTGTCGCCAGAGTTGGTCGTCGAAGTTGATCGTCGGCGGCGCTCCGTATCAGAACAGTATCAGGGTTTTGTTTTTTTAGTATTAAAATTGAGGATTTAAAATCAATAATTAAAATTGATAGAAATTAGGATTTTCTTCCTTGGGGTGTGTGCCTATTTATAGAAAAATATAATTAGGGCAATCTAACCATAGTTAATTCCTAACTTGACCCTAGGGTTAGATTTTTACCGTTTTGCCAAAACGGGGAGAAATGCAGGTTTTACGGTAGCAGTTATTTAATTACAAAAAAATTAAATGACGTCCAAACGACTCCAAACAAATCGTAAAAAAATTTTAAAATTAATAGAAAAATATTTAGAACCTAATAGAATCAATTTAGGGCAAATTTAGAATTATTTTTCATTTATTAATTTTTTTGAAAATGGGGGTTATAAATCTACCCTCCTTAAAGAAATTTTGTCCTCAAAATTAAAAATCATCTAATAGATTAAGTTAAAGCATGTAGCCGCTACGGCTATAGTACTCAATCTGAAGTCATATTATCATAATATCTCTATATCTTAGATACTCTATCATCAATTTATACTATCAATGTAATCGTTCTTAATGGTTTTCCAAGTCTACTATAGTCAGTTACTCATACTTGTCTTATAAGCTTAATCTAACCAATCCCTAAGAAAATCACTTATCACAATCACATAATAAATATTATAGTTATACTATAGAATCAGTTAACAAGGATTGGCTATTTCAATTGTCTATCAAATAGAAGGTAGCAAGGGCCTAAGACTGGGTCGAGCAATCCATATCAGTATCCAAACAAGTTAAGCGTCGAGCAAAACAGGAAATTTTGTCGAAATATCTCCAAGAATGATATGAGGCCAACGTGTCACCCTTATTTCCCGTATTTCGTATTTATACTCATATCTGGATTTTGGCATGTATTTTTATTTTTCTTAACTTGTAGAATTTTGGTATTTCTCGTATTTTGGGTTTTTGACATGGTTCGGTTTTATTTGGATTGGATTAGGTTTGGTTTGGTTTAATGAGCATTGGATCACCTTAGCCTATACTCCACCCTCAACACACCACAACCCACCCTCTTTATAATTCCCACCTACCACTCTCTCTCTTCATTATCACCACCATTTATTTATTTCTTTCTTCTTCTTCTTCTTCTTCTCCTTCCTCCACAACTCTCCTAACCCTAGGCAAGTGCACCTTGCCACTACATGAGAGCCCGCTTTTATTTGTTCATTTGCTAGATTAGGACATGGTGATCAATATTAGGTCTTGGTATTTTATGATTTGAAGTCTCCATTGTTCTAGATCTAGGTTTTTCCCATTTTCGGATTTGGCATGGTTTGAGCTGTTTTGGTTGGTTTTTCATGGGTTTTGATGTTTCCATGTGGAAGAGCATTCAGCTTCACTCCAGTTGGAACTTTGGAAATCCGGATTTGGAGTTCGGATGGCCAAGTTATGATGCTTGGAAGCTTTGGGTTCATCCATGGTGTTCTTGCTGTTTGGAGGAGACAGTGAGCAGTGTGCAGAGCTGTTTAACTCATGCACACTGAGCTATGCGCGCTCTTTAGTGCTGCGTACGCTGACTTCAGTACGCTTTCTATTGGAAGCGTGTCTCCCTTGAGCTTGCGTGACTTTTCACGCAGCTGCTCCCTTGAGCGTGCGTGACTTTTCACCTTGAGCTTGCGTGACTTTTTACGCAGCTGCTCCCTTGAGCTTGCGTAACTTTTCACGCAGCTGCTCCCTTGAGCTTGCGTGACTTTTCACGCAGCTGCTCCCTTGAGCTTGCGTGACTTTTCACGCAGCTGCTCCCTTGAGCGTGCGTGACTTTTCACCTTGAACTTGCGTGACTTATCACGCAGCTGCTCCCTTGAGCGTGCGTAACTTTTCACCTTGAGCTTGCGTGACTTTTCACGCAGCCGCTCCCTTGAGCTTGCGTGACTTTTCACGGAGCTGCTCCCTTGAGCTTGCATGACTTTTCACGCAGCTGCTCCCTTGAGCGTGCGTGACTTTTCACGCAGCTGCCCCCCTTGAGCGTGCGTGACATTTACGTACGCTGCTCCCCTTGAGTGTGCCTTGGTACGCAGACTTGAGCGAGCCTTGCGTGCGTGCTTTTGCACGTATGCTGCCCTTTGATCCCTTTTGCTTAACCCATTGGCTCTTGGAGTTTTAGTTTTTTTTCTTTAAGCTTGGCTCTTTTATAACCCTGTCTTTTGATATTTTATTAGATATTTTATGCCCATTTTATATCGTTACGCCTTTTGTCATGAACTTGATTTTACTTAATATGTTTGGAATGACTATTGTACATGGCATGGTATGACAAGGGACTAGCATAACACGACAGTGACCCGTAGTGGTGCACTCCTGACATGACCTACCTGATATGATAGTGGCCCGTCGTGGCGTACTCCTGACAAGTACCCTGACATAATTTATCTAGATAACTTAACTTGACCTGCCTTGACACCGTGGTAGTTCTTTCTTGCTTGCTAAATCCACTTGTCCTGTCTTGCATCATGTCTAGGATGGGACTCCTGAGTACCACGGTCAGGAGTACCTACTAAAATGGGTTAAGGTTAATAACTAGAATAACACAGTAGTCATGAAGAGATGACACAGCTACAGGCAATCCCGTTACCTGGGCGCTCTTGGGATCTGTAGCCTGCCATCGAGTAGGGCACATTTCCAGCACACCGTCGCGTGTTGCACCCTCTAAGTCACCTAAGGGTACATGCGTCTCCTGGACGATGTACCTACCTGAATTCAACCCTAATCTTTCGTCCTGGGTAACCTGGATGGTCTGCAGGGCTTGTGGCTGTGGAACAATCTCACTGCATCTTGTTAGTAATTAGGCCTGTGATAACCCTAGTTAGTTAAAGTAGTAAGCCGTAGTATCTGCTTGGCCGTGATTGATTGAATGAGGTATAACCAGTCTAGCCATCTCTTGATCCAGTACAAGATTGCTCCCTGTCTTGATTTATTGCATTATTATCTTGCCGATAAATGGTGGAAACCAAGTTCTATTCAGACGAAGGGTTACAACCCCGGTCCTTGTTTGGTTTACGGGTTGTAACCTGGTTATCGGAATAGTTCCATGGTTATCTCGTCGTATATCATCTTGGCATGTTTTCTTACATTCCAGTTTTAATATTATATTTTTCTCGTGCTGATTGCTGGCTTTTGTTCTTATTTCGTGGCCCCCTTGTGGCACTTGCTCTTTCTGGGGTTGACCCAGCTGGTTTTGTGTGGCCAGATTTCGGAGCAACTCCCGAGGATCTACCAAGCTTCCAGCCCAATGGTGGCGACTAGAAGGAACCTGGGCTACGAGTGGGTTTTTCTATTTTGTTTCGCTCACTCTATTGTAAAACTATTCTTTTGAGGCGTTTAGCCGACGAGCACCTATTAGCTCGATGCACTTTACTTACTGTCTGCCTACGGGCTATAAACATGATTAACAAATCCTAGGGTTGATCATGTATGACTTAACTCTTGCTAGTCCTAGCATTTTGTATGACTAGCTTCATGATCAGCTGATATGTAATATTTGGGATGCCTTTTATTGTATATTTGGTGGTCAAACATCTTGTGATTATATTACTTGCTTGTGATTAAGACAATAGGCTTGACCATAAGAGACTGTTGGCTTGTAGTAAACCCTCATATTTCTAGACAGCCGTAACCGTATATCGAGGTGGTTTCTATTCCAATATACGTAGCTGGCTATGTCTGCCCCCGTTCTCCAGTATTCTGGTTCTGGGGCGTGACATGGTTTAAGTGGTGGCCCATGCAGGTCTTGTCAATCAAGAAATGTGAGGGTTTACCGAATAGATGTCTCAATCAGTATTCGCCCTTGATCTCCGCCCGTATTTTCAAATCCCTGAAATTCTTGTCCTGATTACATGCTTGTACCGTTGATCTGTCCTGGTCCTTCCTTATTGTTTCTCTGTGTCATTTTCCTCAGCGGTACTGTACCTTGTTAGCCCAATGATTATATCATATTTTTGAATATGGCTAATCAATTAAGTTTAACATATTAGCATTGTCCTAAATGTTCTATAACATATTGCTATGCTTGTATCATATTGGTTTTGTTTGTCTAACATGTATTTGTAGACATGCAGTAAGCATGATCAAGCTTTGTCAAACCAGGACATATGCAATAGAGAATTATTGATGGGCCAAAGACGGCGTCATACAAGAAGCTTTCTCTGAACCGAAAGGTATTCAGATTTCCAGATCTGTTTATCTTTGGACGATTGCCGTCAAGTGAAAAAGGCGTCTTCAAGTCTGCTCAAATATTTGAAGAAAGGCGTCATCAAAGGGCTCTTAGTTTTCCTATTTTCGTCAATGTATTTTGTATATTTATTGAGTCTAGGAATACGATGTAAACTGCATCGTACTGGCAAATAGGCTACCCAAGAAACGTTTTCAAAATACCCTTTCGTTTTGAAAACAAGCCCACTTACAAAAGCCCAAACTACTTCCTAACTGTTTGACTTTTCAAAAAGCCCAAAACCAATTTGCAAAAACCCTGACAGAACTCCAACAGAACTCGGACAGAATTCGGCCAGAGCTCGGCCAGAATTCGGCCAGAGTTCGGCCAGAGTTCGGTTAGTGAACGTTGCTTTTTGAACTTGGTCTTCCTGCAGTTACGGATCCCACCGAGATTTTCTCATCGAGTTCTGTCCGAATTCTGCCCGAATTCTGTCAGAATTCTGCCTTTGGAAAAACTATAAATAGAGAAGGATTTCGATCATTTTAACTCACCAATTCACTTTTATATCTCTTCTCTATCAGCCTACTACTTCTTCCAAAGTATTCTGAGCTTTCATTTTTAAATCCCAAGCCAGTTACAATCCTCTAGTCGATTTGCCAGTGCGGTACGGTCTAGAAGTTTCAGAGTGGTTGTAATCGGAGGCTTGATTGAAGTTACACACTTCACAAATGAAGTTGGTCGAGTACTTCGGATCAAAGCTCGTGTTGTAGAAGTTGCAAGATCTTCGGATGAAAATTTGTGGTGATTTTCCATAGTGGATTCAACTAGAAGCTAGAGTTCTTCCGACTGGACTAGTCCTCAACAGAGGGAAACCAGTATACATCCTTGTGTTTGCGTTTGCTCTCTACTCTCTACTTTTTATTTACATATCTGTGATATATTATCTGTGATCATGTTGCTAACAATTTTTTAAATAGTTAATTTCCGCTGCCTACTCTATTCACCCCCCTCTAGAGTATTACGCTTTACAACTCGTTCCTACAATCGGTCCTACAATTGGTATCAGAGCGGGTTATACAGGTAAAGCGAGGTAACACTGCTATTATATTCTTATTTATAACTGCTGTTACATAGATCACTATATCACATATGGCAAGTATGTACTTCACAACTGAAGAGCAATCCTCAAATAGACTCCCACTATTTGATGGAACAAACTATAGCTATTGGAAGACACGGATGAGCTTCTACTTGAAGTCTCTAGATTTTGACTTATGGTCAATTGTTGTCACCGGCTACAAAAAGCCTACTATCACTTCTATTCTTACATCCTCTATAATCAATAAGCCTTATTATAGTTACACGGATGAAGAGAAGAAGTTAGCTAGCCTTGATGCAAAAGCTATGCATATGTTTTATTGTGCTGTAGACACAAATGTATTCAATCTTATTTCTACTTGCACAACATCTCATAAAATTTGGAAAGTTCTTGAAGCTACTTATGAGTGCAGGTATGAAAGCAAAGCTAGCAACTCCAGAGAGAAGGATAATCTTCATAATGATGCAAATATTTGCATGACGAAATTTAGATTTAAAGTACAGCATCATCCCTTATATGAAGAAGAGCTTGTATGTGAAAACTACAAGAAGATAGACCACATCCAAGAAGATTGTACTACTACAAGAAAGGAGAGTCACTACGAACAATCAAATGAAGGAAGATCATCGGGCATATGGTGTGAAAGCGAAGCAAACGTTTCTGAAGAAGAAGAAGAAGATGATGAAGAAGAAGAGAGACCTCATCAAGCTGCAAATTTATGCTCAATGGCATTATCTAACGAGGTACAAAATATTTCTTTTTCTGGAGAGAGTGAATTTTCTTATGATGATTTATCTGATGCTTTCAGTGATCTGTTAGAAGAACACAAAAAAGTATTAGATAAATATAAGCAAGCTACAAAGGATATTCGATCCTATAAGCGTGAGATTGAAAAGCTTACTTGCTTATTGAATGATGCTAGAGATACTTCTACTTCTGATAATTCTACTGAGATTTCCACACTGAAGTTTAGATTGCATGAGGCACTTGATTGCGTTGAGAAAAGCACTCAAGAAAATGCTAAACTTAAGGAGGAATTAGAATCAGAAAAGAAGAAGTATTCTATTGCTTCATGTAGAATTGATGCTCTTTCTGCTAAGTATGATGAGATCTGTGCTAACTCTAAAAAGTTAGAGATTAGACTTGGAAAGCAGGTAATACAACCTACGACTCAGTCTAACACAAGACACTTAGCACATCACAAAGTCACACACGTCGGATCTTTTAGAAAGGAAGCAAGCAAAGCTAAAGCTTCACATAACTATGCTTTCTATTACAAGTATCCACGAAGATCATGTCATCCCACTGCACGTTCTCATACTGCTGCACATAGCACTGTTAATACTTTCTGTCACTATTGTGGTTTGAATGGACATGTTTCTAATCGTTGTCAGATTAGAAAGCTAGTTGATATAAACTTGTGCAAATGGGTTCCCAAAGCTAACAAATGTGGATCCAAGTATTGGATACCAAAGTCTTCACCTAATATTGCAGGTGAAGCTTCTCATATCAAATAGAACTATGGAACATGTTGGTGATTGCAAAGCTAAATAGGTCATCTTCCAAGCAATTGCACCAACAGAACTGCGGTCACTAGAACCACTTTGGTAACATGCTTTCTAAATAGTTTTTAATATTTAGCATGTTGTTATTGATTTCTTGTTATTAGATCTCATTGATATCTTTTATATTATCTACTGTTTGAATCAATATGAGATATAATCCTAGCTTGACTATCTGTTTTACTTAAATGTTTAGTTCACACTATATAATGTTTATTTTCTATTAGTGTGACACATTTATCTATGTATGCCCTTTATTTTTAGTTTTATCCTTGAAGCATGCATAGGAGCTTAATTTTGTTTTGGTGAATATGTTTTTGACTCTTCGTCTTTAATATTTTTTAATGGTCACTTCTTATCGATTTGTTTTTAACATGTCGTATTTACTTTGATCAGTATTTTGTGAGTATGTATGTTTAGCACAAGTCTTCTATTTACTTGAAAAATATATACGTATATTTTTATGTTAACCTTGTGCTTGCATAATATATTCACTTCTCATATTTTATTTTGATTAACTCTTATGAATCAATTACATCTTTGTCTGATAAAGTTTATTTATGCATGTTTTTGATCTTGTGATATTTTTTTATGCTTATTAAGGATACATGAATAATTCTTTTTCATTTATATATTGCTCATGTTTCTTATATTTTTGTATAAATATCTTTATGGGAATATATGAGTTAAGTTCAAGTTCTATACTATATTATTTTGAAAAGTAGTTTCAAACTTGTGCTTATCTCATACTTAAGTTATTGATATTGTTAAAAAATTTATGTTCTTTATCAGCTTCTTCCTCAAAGCCACTTTTAATGATGTTTTTATTTTCTTGGCTTTTTGGTTGACATTTTGTATACATGATATTTTTAATATCTAGATCTTGATAAACCATTCCTTGGGTATTTACTTTTAGGGATTCTGGATTTCGACGATGTTCGATAATACTGCATATATTCCTTTGAATCTAAGTTCTCAAGAGTAGAAATCATTTTGGGAACAAGCCGAAAGGGTCCTTCTGTCATACAGGTGTAAATAGCCTGAAGCGACACGGTGCACTAGTCTTCGGACTACCGCTAGCTGGAAACCGGCCCCTACTGCTAACCCGAAGTGATCAATACTTTATAGACTTAAGATTTATTAAGGTGTACTTGCAACTATCGTCTAGTTCTGGATCCAAGGTACTGAACCTAGTCCTCTAGGTTCCAGAATACATCAACGTATCTAGGTCTTACATTTTGATTTACAAATGTTTTATATTTTATTGTTACCCAATGATTTTGTAGCATATATGGATAAATGTAAATTGATACATCTTATGCCGTATGCTACATTGTTCTAAATTTTTAAATCCATAGAATATAATTGATTTCATATTGCACTAATTCTTTTTTCCTCGGTTATTAAAGAAGAGATTTATTTTGGGTACAAGCCTACAAAAGGTCTGTCTGTCACCACGACTACGGTCGAAGCGAAGCGGTACTTAAGTGTTCCCCGGTGAACCTCCGTTAGCTGGGACAGTACCTCTACAGCTAACCCAAGATTGATCAACGCTTTTTAAACTAAAGATTTATTGAGATCTAGTTGCAATTATTATCTGATGGATTTTGAATTTTAGATTTGATGGATAATATTCTCTCTTTATATTTTCACAAAAGGTAGCATATGTTGATCTATCTTGTCGATTGTGAGATACTATAGCATAGATCAATTTATGTCATCTTTTGACTTATACGATTATTCATCATGCTAATTTGAAATATCTTTTGATTGTTTTATTTTTAAATGTTCATTTAATGGATATTTCTTCTTTTGTCTAAAGATGATTGTTTTTCATATTCGTGACTACTCATTGAATATTATGGTATTATGATTTCATCTTTAGCTTGTGTAATATTCGTAATATTCATGTTTTTTTTGAGCTTTATATTATTATCTTCTTATTCAAGTTACTTACTGTTTATAGCAGTAACTCTTTGTGAAGGAAAAGTCAAGCATATTGAATTTACCTCTCTCAAAGCGTTTCTTTTCTTTAAGCCTCCGGTTATCAGATGGACACCGTGCAACGGCTTTAAAAGGGAAGAAATGAACTTTGATAAGAAGACCTAATATTTTTGAATTAATTTTCTACTTCTGAAAATATGTCTCTGAATTTTATTTTTAAAATTTTTATCTATATTATTATTTTTGGATATAGCCATGTAAAGGTGGAGTAGATAATTGTTTCAAGTCAATTAGCCCCTTGACATAGTCAATTTTGATTTATTGAATCTGTCTGGTACTCAAATGTTATTATTAATGACAGTTTTCAAAATCTTTAACGTCTTGAAATATTCTTATATATATATATTGGAGATATATTTTGTTTGTTCATCTTTAAGCATTTATTTATTGGATATTTTCTTTTGCCTAAAGATGA
Organism: Iris pallida; assembly: GCA_029216955.1. NCBI lineage: Eukaryota > Viridiplantae > Streptophyta > Magnoliopsida > Asparagales > Iridaceae > Iris > Iris pallida. The sequence goes on from JANAVB010022425.1 coordinate 42,383, forward strand.
TATTTATTTGTTTTTGGAATTTTATATGCATTTGATCAAAGGAAAGAAAAGATGCATATCTTGGATATCCTTAGATCTTGTGATTATTTCTTTTATCTATTTTATGCATATAAATTATTTTTGAACTATACATGCATATTTTAAGGGGGAGCAAATTAATTATTTCAATTCTTTTATGCCCTTAATATGTGGTATACCTAGTTCATCATGGACATATATTCTTCTACGTTAAAATATCTTGTTGAGTTGTTCATGATATTTGGATTTGTATTGGTTTTATGAAAGAATATATGATTATTATTTATTTTTAATTCTCTCATTTTTGAGTTTTTAAAAGTTATCTTGCTATAATTAATTTAATTTAATGATTCTTTTGAGTTTAAACTGATTTGGCATCTCTAATTTAGATTTTATCTCAAAGTTCATGATTATCTTATTTAGACTGATCATACTTTGCGGGGGAGCATTCAAGTCGACTAGATTTCTCCTTCTCAAGTATTTTGTCTTCGTTACCTTCATGTTTATCTGATGGATATATATATCATGATGGATATATATATCATGCTAAGGTAATTGAATTCAAATGCATGAACTTTGGTATAGATTTTGTATAGATTCTAGTATACTTATTTTGATTTTTTTCAATGATTATACTCTTATGGAATTGATTCACTAATTTGTATGGGCAAATTATGAATCATATTTTTTTGTGATCATTGTTAAAAATCTCATTATGTTTTTGATTTTTTAATATATACTAGATCTGCGAATTTCTATTCCTCATGACTTATTTATGACCAATGATTGATTCCTACTATTTTGATAGATTTTTTTTGGTCAAATGACATTCAAAACATATTTCATTTTTGGATTCTTAGTTGGTAAACTTTGTATTGATTGATTTCAATGTTTTTAAGTTCAACCAACTATGTTGTGTTTTGACAAGTTTTTATTCTTTGGTTATGCAATTTTCTACACTTGTCATTACACTGTTCTCCTAATCTTTGATCATGATTATTTTTGCTTTCCTCTTATGCTTGAGTTCATTTTAGCTCTAATTACGGGGGAGCTTATTTTTGTTCATGTCAAAGGGGGAGAAATAAGTTTAAGTGAGAAATAAGTTGAAGATAGCACACAATATTAACTAGTATTATGTGTTTATTAGTGATACATGCATCTATTGTATATATATTAAACTTAAAGGATTTGCCATAATCAAAAAGGGGGAGATTGTTAGCCCAATGATTATATCATATTTTTGAATATGGCTAATCAATTAAGTTTAACATATTAGCATTGTCCTAAATGTTCTATAACATATTGCTATGCTTGTATCATATTGGTTTTGTTTGTCTAACATGTATTTGTAGACATGCAGTAAGCATGATCAAGCTTTGTCAAACCAGGACATATGCAATAGAGAATTATTGATGGGCCAAAGACGGCGTCATACAAGAAGCTTTCTCTGAACCGAAAGGTATTCAGATTTCCAGATCTGTTTATCTTTGGACGATTGCCGTCAAGTGAAAAAGGCGTCTTCAAGTCTGCTCAAATATTTGAAGAAAGGCGTCATCAAAGGGCTCTTAGTTTTCCTATTTTCGTCAATGTATTTTGTATATTTATTGAGTCTAGGAATACGATGTAAACTGCATCGTACTGGCAAATAGGCTACCCAAGAAACGTTTTCAAAATACCCTTTCGTTTTGAAAACAAGCCCACTTACAAAAGCCCAAACTACTTCCTAACTGTTTGACTTTTCAAAAAGCCCAAAACCAATTTGCAAAAACCCTGACAGAACTCCAACAGAACTCGGACAGAATTCGGCCAGAGTTCGGCCAGAATTCGGCCAGAGTTCGGCCAGAGTTCGGTTAGTGAACGTTGCTTTTTGAACTTGGTCTTCCTGCAGTTACGGATCCCACCGAGATTTTCTCATCGAGTTCTGTTCGAATTCTGCCCGAATTCTGTCAGAATTCTGCCTTTGGAAAAACTATAAATAGAGAAGGATTTTGATCATTTTAACTCACCAATTCACTTTTATATCTCTTCTCTATCAGCCTACTACTTCTTCCAAAGTATTCTGAGCTTTCATTTTTAAATCCCAAGCCAGTTACAATCCTCTAGTCGATTTGCCAGTGCGGTACGGTCTAGAAGTTTCAGAGTGGTTGTAATCGGAGGCTTGATTGAAGTTACACACTTCACAAATGAAGTTGGTCGAGTACTTCGGATCAAAGCTCGTGTTGTAGAAGTTGCAAGATCTTCGGATGAAAACTTGTGGTGATTTTCCATAGTGGATTCAACTGGAAGCTAGAGTTCTTCCGACTGGACTAGTCCTCAACAGAGGGAAACCAGTATACATCCTTGTGTTTGCGTTTGCTCTCTACTCTCTACTTTTTATTTACATATCTGTGATATATTATCTGTGATCTTGTTGCTAACAATTTTTTAAATAGTTAATTTCCGCTGCCTACTCTATTCACCCCCCCTCTAGAGTATTGCGCTTTACAACTCGTTCCTACAATCGGTCCTACATACCTGACCCTGCCGATCAGCAAGAAAGAGCACCTCCCGTGGACCAGCAGCAACCTGGAGACCAAGCCCAGTATTTCGAAGTCGCCTCCAGAGTGATACCTACTGGAGAAGAGTCACCAGTTCGGCCCGTCCAGCCCACAGAACCAGATGATGGTACCTTAGTAGGCCTGATCAGAACCTTGATAGCTTCCCAGGATCGTCGAAGCGATGCCCTGCACCAGACAGTTCAAGATGCTTTGACCCGGGGCGGACATCCAGGGAACCAGGCGGCTAACAGCTTCAAGCGATTGAACCCTCCTTTCTTCGACGGCACCGAGGATGCGATTGCCGCGGATGCATGGCTTCAGGATACCGAGGTGATTTTGGAAGCAGCCAGGACACCTGAGAATGAGAAGGTGGCGGTGGTACGCCTGCAGTTGTTGGATTTAGCTCGCAATTGGTGGACGGCGCAGGCTATGGGATTAGTGGTACCCATTGCTTGGGCAGTGTTTAGAGAGAGATTCCAGACGAAGTATTTCGATGCTATGGCTCGGTACGACCTGCAGACCAGATTTACCAACTTGAAGCAAGGAGGCAGAACAGTCGACAGTTATGCATCGGAGTTTTCTAGGCTCAGTAGGTTTGCCTCCACCTTGGTGGCGACCGAGTTTGATAGGGCCCAGCGGTTCCAGCAGGGACTACATTTGGAGATCTTGTTGGCGGTGGAGCAGTTCGAGCACCAGACGTTCGATGCAGTCTTGAGAGCAGCTAGAAGGCATGAGTACACCTCCCAGAGGATCGTGGATAGGACCGGAGGGAGGAAGCGGTCCCACAGTCAGATGCACCAATCATCAGCTCCAGCCCCGGCATCTAGGGGATTGACCATTGGAACTCCGAGGCGGGCGGCCTCAGTAACGTCGGTTCAGCATTCGACCCCGACGTTCCTGCAGCAGCAGAAGCAGAAGCAGACTTCCGCAATAGGATGTTCACATTGCGGGAAGCCAGGCCATGTAGTGGCAGATTGTCGCAGGGCACAGGGATTGTGCCTGGCTTGTGGAGCAGCAGATCATAGGATAGGGGCTTGCCCGAATAGGGGTGGTTCATCAGCATCCAACCCTTCTAGCTCTTCGGTGAGAGGACCGGCCCCAGCACCAGTTCAGCAGCAGCAGTATCAGTCTTCGAGGCCCTTGCCGCCTCAGTCTCAGGTATTCCATTAGCAGTACCCCCAGCAGTATGCACAAGCCCAAGCTCAGACCCAGAATAGGCAGAGAGGTTTCCAGCAGAGGGAACCAGCAGCCAGAGGACAAGGTCAGGCCATGATGATGGCTATGGAAGAAGAAGTTGCACCAGGTGAGGTAGTGGAAGATACTATTCTCGTCAACTCCTTTCCAGCGTCTGTATTATTTGATTCTGGTGCATCGCATTCATTCATGTCTGCACGATTCGCAACACGGATAGGATTGGAGCCCGAGTCATTATCAGTGAGGCTCAATATACTTACTGGTAATGGCCTTGTGGGAGTAGATCGAGTGTTTTCCTCGTGTCGGATCGTAGTTAGCGGTAGAAAGTTCCCCGCTAGATTCATAGAGTTTCCTATGGCAGACTATGATGTAGTCCTAGACATGGATTGGTTGAGGAACCAGTATGCTAGGATAGACTGCCATATTGGCAGAGTTGTCTTCAGTATCCCCGGCGAGCCAGAGTTTTCGTTTTCCAGAGGCGCAGTGGAGCCATCTTCCCCAGCATTGCGGATGGCAGTAGCAGCAGTGCAGTTACCCCGGATAGTTGAAGAGTTTCCAGATGTCTTTCCAGAGGAGCTTCCAGGGATGCCGCCGGAACGGGAGATTGAGTTCACTATAGACTTGATTCCCGGGACAGCACCAGTATCAGAGCGAGTCTACAGGATGGCGCCTTCAGAGTTGGAGATTTTATACAAGATGATTGAAGAACTGAGGACCAATGGATTCATTTGTCAAGTGGATCACCTTGGGGAGCCCCGATGCTTCTTGTGAAAAAGAAGGATGGTACGTCCAGGCTATGTGTTGATTATCGTACCTTGAATTCGGTGACAATCAAGAACAGATACCCTCTTTCGAGGATAGATGACTTGTTTGATCAGCTCAGAGGGGCTTCAGTATTCTCGAAGATCGACTTGCAGTCAGGATACCACCAGATCAAAGTCAGAGAACAGGACATCCCGAAGACAGCATTCCGATCGAGGTATGGACATTGGGAGTTCCTTGTTATGCCCTTTGGAGCGACCAATGCGTCGGCCGTATTCATGGACCTCATGATTCGCATTTTCATGCCTTACTTGGATCAATTTGTGATCGTTTTCCTAGATGACATCCTGGTCTACAGCAAGAGTGAAGCAGAGCTTGAGCAGCATCTCAGAGTCGTCCTTCAGACGCTTAGGGAGCATCAGTTGTACGCCAAGTTCAGTAAATACGAGTTCTGGCTCGATCGCATTTCGTACTTGGGTCACATCATTACCCGAGGAGGAGTGGAAGTGGATCCCCAGAAGATTGTGGCTATCGAGTCATGGCCGGTACCCAGCTCAGTGGCAGAGGTTCGCAGCTTCCTTAGATTGGTCGGCTACTACCGGCGGTTCGTTTCAGATTTCGCAAGGATTTCAGCGCCGATGACCCAGTTGACCCGCAAGGATGTGCCGTTTGTTTGGACAGCAGAGTGTCAGGAATCATTTGAGAAGTTGAAGCGAGGTTTGATAACGGCTCCCATTCTCACCCTTCCAGATGGGACCGGAGGATTCACAGTTTATTGCGATGCTTCAGGCAGAGGATTGGGGTGTGTCTTGATGCAGCATGGGAAGGTAATATCTTATGCGTCACGTCAACTACGTGATCATGAGAAGAATTACCCGACCCACGACTTGGAATTGGCGGCGGTAGTGTTTGCTTTGAAGTTGTGGAGACACTACTTGTACGGAGATAGAGTAGAGATCTTTACTGATCATAAGAGCCTGAAGTATGTTTTCACCCAGATGGACCTTAATATGCGGCAGAGAAGATGGCTCGAGCCACTAGTGGACTATGATGTGGATTTACAGTATCATCTCGGGAAGGCCAACGTTGTAGCAGATGCATTGAGCAGGAGAGCCGAAGTTTATCTCTTGACGGCACAACCAAAATTATTGGCAGATCTTCAGAAGATGGGAATTGAAGTGGTTCTTCCAACCAGTATGGCATTGATGGCCAGTCTACAGGTTCAGTCCAGCATAGTTGAGAGAATCAGAGTGGCGCAGTCAACAGATTCCAAGATCCAGCGACTCAGAGCAGAGTGTGAAGCAGAAAGAAGGCCAGAGTTAAGTATCCATAAAGACGGTACACTTCGGCACGACACTCGTCTTTGTGTACCCAGTGGAGATATCAGACAGAAAGTCATGGCAGAAGCCCACAGTTCACAATATTCTATTCATCCGGGTGGTACGAAGATGTACCATGATATTCGTCAGCATTTCTGGTGGAATGGCATGAAGAGGGAGATAGCCCGGTTTGTCTCTCGGTGTTTGGTTTGCCAACAGGTTAAAGCTGAACATCAGAGGCCCGCTGGACTTCTTCAGCCCTTACCGATCCCAGAATGGAAATGGGAGCATATAACCATGGATTTCGTGACCGGATTGCCCAGATCTTCGGCCGGCAGAGATGCTATTTGGGTAATTGTGGACAGGCTCACCAAGGTGGCACACTTTCTCCCATTCAGAGTTGGGCAGTCGACGGCTCAGTTAGCAAAGATGTATCTCAGGCAGATCGTCAGGCTTCACGGTGTGCCAGTCAGCATCATCTCGGACAGGGATTCAAGATTCACATCACACTTCTGGCACAGCTTGCAGAAGAGTTTGGGGACTCGCCTTCAATTCAGCTCATCTTATCACCCGCAGATAGATGGTCAATCAGAGCGCACAATCCAGATCCTTGAAGATATGTTGAGATCCTGTACCCTTGACTTCGGTGGTTCTTGGGAGAATCATCTGCACCTGGCAGAATTCTCATACAACAACAGTTATCAGGCCAGTATCCAGATGGCACCTTTCGAGGCTCTTTATGGCAGGAAGTGCAGATCCCCGCTAGCATGGGACGATGTCGGAGAAAGGCAGATGCTCGGACCCGAATTGATTTCCCAGACGGTTGAAGTGGTCAGGAAGGTCAGAGATCACCTCCGAGTTGCCCAGGACCGCCAGCGCCATTGGGCCGATGCTCATCGGCGTCCCTTAGAATTTGCTGTCAGCGACCATATATTCCTTAGGATCTCGCCTAACTGCGGCGTCATTCGCTTCGGCGTGCGGAGAAAGCTTAGTCCTAGGTATATAGGGCCGTTCGATATTCTAGAGCGAGTAGGAGATGTATCCTATCGTCTCGCTCTTCCGCCGTCGCTAAGTGAGGTGCATGATGTATTCCATGTGTCCCAATTACGACGGTATATTTCGGACCCGAGCCACATCCTAGACCATTCGGAATTGGTTGTTGGTACCAACCTTTCGTATGAGGAGAGGCCCGTGTCTATATTGGACCGGAGGGAGAAGATACTCAAGAACAAGACTATTAAATTAGTCCGTGTTGCATGGGGTCATCACTCTCCAGGTGAGTCAACGTGGGAGCGTGAGGACGACATCCGATCGCGATATCCCTACTTGTTTGACTCGTGAGGTATAATGTCTTTCTTATGCCTTACGTTTTCCCTTCCTTGCTTGCATTGTATGATTGCATGATTGAACTGCTTAGTGTAACTTGCCTGTGCTTAATGTAGCTTGTTGAGACAATCTCTAGCTCCTTGATTAAATTCCGAGGACGGAATTCTTTTAAGGTGGGTAGAGTTGTCACCCTCATTTTTCGTATTTCATATTTATACTCGTATCTAGATTTTGCCATGTATTTCTATTTTTCTTAATTAACTTGTAGAATTTTGGTATTTCTCGTATTTTGGGTTTTTGACATGGTTCGGTTTTATTTGGATTGGATTAGGTTTGGTTTGGTTTAATGAGCATTGGATCACCTTAGCCTATACTCCACCCTCAACACACCACAACCCACCCTCTTTATAATCCCCACCTACCACTCTCTCTCTTCATTACCACCACCATTTATTTCCTTCTTCTTCTTCTTCTCCTTCCTCCACAACTCTCCTAACTCTAGGCAAGTGCACCTTGCCACTACATGAGAGCCCTCTTTTATTTGTTCATTTGCTAGATTAGGACATGGTGATCAACATTAGGTCTTGGTATTTTATGATTTGAAGTCTCCATTGTTCTAGATCTAGGTTTTTCCTATTTTCGGATTTGGCATGGTTTGAGCTATTTTGGTTAGTTTTTTATGGGTTTTGATGTTTCCATGTGGAAGAGCATTCAGTTTCACTCCAGTTGGAACTTTAGAAATCCGGATTTGGAGTTCGGATGGCCAAGTTATGATGCTTGGAAGCTTTGGGTTCATCCATGGTGTTCTTGCTGTTTGGAGGAGACAGTGAGCAGTGTGCAGAGCTGTTTAACTCATGCACACTGAGCTACGCGCGCTCTTTAGCGCTGCGTACGCTGACTTGAGTACGCTTCCTATTGGAAGCGTGTCTCCCTTGAGCTTGCGTGACTTTTCACCTTGAGCTTGCGTGACTTTTCACGCAGCCGCTCCCTTGAGCTTGCGTGACTTTTCACGCAGCCGCTCCCTTGAGCTTGCGTGACTTTTCACGCAGCTGCTCCCTTGAGCTTGCGTGACTTTTACGCAGCTGCTCCCTTGAGCGTGCGTGACTTTTCACCTTGAGCTTGCGTGACTTTTCACGCAGCTGCTCCCTTGAGCGTGCGTGACTTTTCACCTTGAGCTTGCGTGACTTTTCACGCAGCCGCTCCCTTGAGCTTGCGTGACTTTTCACGCAGCTGCTCCCTTGAGCTTGCGTGACTTTTCACGCAGCTGCTCCCTTGAGCTTGCGTGACTTTTTACGCAGCTGCTCCTTGAGCGTGCGTGACTTTTCACGCAGCTGCCCCCCTTGAGCGTGCGTGACTTTTACGTACGCTGCTCCCCTTGAGTGTGCCTTGGTACGCAGACTTGAACGAGCCTTGCGTGCGTGCTTTTGCACGTATGCTGCCCCTTGATCCCTTTTGCTTAACCCATTGGCTCTTGGAGTTTTAGTTTTATTTCTTTAAGCTTGGCTATTTTATAACCCTGTCTTTTGATATTTTATTAGATATTTTATGCCCATTTTATATCGTTACGCCTTTTGTCATGAACTTGATTTTACTTAATATGTTTGGAATGACTATTGTACATGGCATGGTATGACAATGGACTAGCATAACACGACAGTGACCCGTAGTGGTGCACTCCTGACATGACCTACCTGATATGATAGTGGCCCGTCGTGGCGCACTCCTGACAAGTACCCTGACATGATTTATCTAGATAACTTAACTTGACCTGCCTTGACACCGTGGTAGTTCTTTCTTGCTTGCTAAATTCACTTGTCCTGTCTTGCATCATGTCTAGGATGGGACTCCTGAGTACCACGGTCAGGAGTACCTACTAAAATGGATTAAGGTTAATAACTAGAATAACACAGTAGTCATGAAGAGATGACACAGCTACAGGCAATCCTGTTACCTGGGCGCTCTTGGGATCTGTAGCCTGCCGTCGAGTAGGGCACATTTCCAGCACACCGTCGCGTGTTGCATCCTCTAAGTCACCTAAGGGTACATGCGTCTCCTGGATGATGTACCCACCTGAATTCAACCCTAATCTTTCGTCCTGGGTAACCTGGATGGTCTGCAGGGCTTGTGGCTGTGGAACAATCTCACTGCATCTTGTTAGTAATTAGGCCTGTGATAACCCTAGTTAGTTAAAGTAGTAAGCCGTAGTATCTGCTTGGCCGTGATTGATTGAATGAGGTATAACCAGTCTAGCCATCTCTTGATCCAGTACAAGATTGCTCCCTGTCTTGATTTATTGCATTATTATCTTGCCGATAAATGGTGGGAAACCAAGTTCTATTCAGACGAAGGGTTACAACCCCGGTCCTTGTTTGGTTTACGGGTTGTAACCTGGTTATCGGAATAGTTCCATGGTTATCTCGTCGTATATCATCTTGGCATGTTTTCTTACATTCCAGTTTTAATATTATATTTTTCTCGTGCTGATTGCTGGCTTTTGTTCTTATTTCGTGGCCCCCTTGTGGCACTTGCTCTTTCTGGGGTTGACCCAGCTGGTTTTGTGTGGCCAGATTTCGGAGCAACTCCCGAGGATCTACCAAGCTTCCAGCCCAATGGTGGCGACTAGAAGGAACCTGGGCTACGAGTGGGTTTTTCTATTTTGTTTCGCTCACTCTATTATAAAACTATTCTTTTGAGGCGTTTAGCCGACGAGCACCTGTTAGCTCGATGCACTTTACTTACTGTCTGCCTACGGGCTGTAAACATGATTAACAAATCCTAGGATTGATCATGTATGACTTAACTCTTGCTAGTCCTAGCATTTTGTATGACTAGCTTCATGATCAGCTGATATGTAATATTTGGGACGCTTTTTATTGTATATTTGGTGGTCAAACATCTTGTGATTATATTACTTGCTTGTGATTGAGACAATAGGCTTGACCATAAGAGACTGTTGGCTTGTAGTAAACCCTCATATTTCTAGACAGCCGTGACCGTATATCGAGGTGGTTTCCATTCCAATATACGTAGCTGGCTATGTCTACCCCCGCTCTCCAGTATTCTGGTTCTGGGACGTGACACAACGAGATGCATAGGATGTAATCTAGGTAAAATTCGAGAACCATATACCTCCGCGATTTTGTCACGTGAAGTTATTGCCAAGTCAGTGTGCATCTGGCTGAAATAACTTCTTTGTTCCACAATACGACGGATGGCTGCAGTGCATAGCTGCCATGCCAGATAATACAGGTTCTTGAACTTATCTTGGCTAAATCCATGAAATATGAAAAGAAGTGAACCCATTTAAGATATAATCTGATAACCATACACGTCTTCTTGAAATCATGTTGCGAGAATCTCCACCACACCAGTAAACATAGATGCAATAAACGATAGAGTCATAACTAAGGTATACACCCTATAATCATGTTATCCAGAATTCTCACCATGCCAACAGGTATGGCTGCAAGAAAATCTGAATTCCATAACTAGGATAAGTATATCCAAAATCAGGCTCTATATTTTTGTCATACCAGCTAATATAGCTGCGATAAATTCTAAACTCCATAATTAAAGCAGATATTTTTCTTTTTTACTGTCATCATTAAATATGTTATCAGAATATACCTTAACTCAGTCTATAAAATTAATCTCGATACAAAATCAAAGTCTAGAACGAATATCAGAGATCAAATTCAACCACGAATTATGGAAGAGTAAATGAAAACAAACGAAAATATATTTCGAGGTAAGATTTAGAGTGAGATCCTCAGGGGTCATCCCAAGGGTACTATCTTGGTCTAATTTAACCCACTTAATTACAAATAAGAGACTAATTATTTTTAACGGTCCTATGCTGTGATGAGTTTTCCCTATGTTGCAATCCTAGTAATCCTCTAGGTGTTCTAAATGTTATCCCTAGTGTTATCAAGTTGTCATAAGATCCTAACTGCAGGCTTGCTTGGTACAATAACTTAACCAAAAAACTTTAGTCTAGACCTGCATGGGCCACCACTAAAAATATGTCACGAGCCGCTACCCAAATTATTGGGCCGGGCCGAGCCAAAACATAGTAAGCTGTTCTAGAAGATAGTCAAGATGGTACTAAGTGTGCTAATGATTATAATTAAAGTATTTTAAGATGTTTGTCACAACACAGCCTTTATAGATGAAAGCAAACATGTTTTAAAGTTTATTACACTTCCAAAGTAAGAACTAGAGACAAGGTCCAGTAACTAAATAAAAGTTGTAATAACTCTAAGTCTAAGTCTCAAGTTGACTGGCAAGTCTAAGCAAGGTTCCCCGCCGGGACCTCTTCTGGAGCAAAGGCCAGGTCCTCAAAAGCAGCTCCATAAAAAATATCACATAGCATTTCCTCCTCGAAAAGTACACCTACAACGTTATCCTGTCAGGACGGAAGCAAGTACTTGTACTACAAACATATAATACTGTCACGACCCGCTTCCAAATAATCGGACACGAGTCGACACGCCCAACCTTTGTCGTTAGACACAACAAAGTAAGCTGTACCAATCTAGGGAAATCTAACATATAAACATGAAAGTATAGAATCACAGCATCTAAAACGTATCCCAGAATGATCACCATAATCCACAATTCTATGTATATAAATGTACGGGTCATCAAGAATGAAATGTACATGAATTCTAAAGACAATATCTAAGAGTAAAGCTAACAGTCTAAACTGAAACCTCAAGCTAAGTCATGACCATCCTGCTTAGCTAAGATCCCGGGCTCTGGCCCATGAGGTAGAATGATAAATCCTGCAAGTATACCTGCAACTTATCCAGTCAGGAGCGGAGCAAAGCACAGTTCTAGGTAATAAACAAGACATCATGATATGAAAGTACAAGGAAACATGGTATGAAAAGTACAGGAAAGAACATGGTGTATAAGTACATGAAAGAACATGGTATGTAAGAACATGAAAGAACATGGTGTGTAAGAACATGAAAGAACATGGTGTGTAAGAACATGAAAGAATATGGTATCTCAGGAATCACAGGAACTAAGTACATGATATATCTTCTGAACATGTGTGTACAATATTTGAAATATAACTAATTATGTGACCGGCTAGGGATAAGCACATGAAAGCACATGAAGCACATGAAAGCACATGAATGGTACGGCTTAGGACCCGCGTACACGATACGGGGTCTAAGCTAAACACACTTGAGTTGTTTCTTGGGTTTGGTCACATAAATAGTATATTTCCCCTCCCCAGGTACGAGTAATAAGAACAAGGAATATGAGCACCAGAAAATACATGACGTGTTGCAATGTGTCAATCAAAAAAGCACATAATATAATAAAATGCACAAGACCATAGAATGTACTTGCCTTGCTCCACGAAAGTATGGTGAAGATCGGGGCTAGATGTTCTCCTGTATTTTAAACGATGTGTACAAGTTGATTAATATCAAGACAAGTTCACATTGGTTATTACTAAATCATAATCTTGATTAAAATACACTAATCAATCTTCTACTTAAATTTATCCTATTATCCAGCTTCCTATTAACTACTCAAATCTAAATACAATGATCATTAAATACCATTCCTAGTTGTATATAACTCAAGTAACAACTCCTTAAACTATTATACCTAATCCTCCTTAGTTAAATTGAACCTCTACTTGTTAATGAAGAACATGAATTAAACTATAATAGGTTTGTACAGTCTAGTTCAAAGAAGTGTTTGAATAACCAGGTTCTAGACATTCAAACCATAGGATATCAAGTCATAGAAATTCAATTCACTGGAATTTCAATCACAGAAAATTCAAGTCACAGGAAATATGAATCTCTGGACATTCAAACACAGGAATTTACTAACTACCTGAACACATAACATTCCAAATTGTGTTGAACTTGGTTTAAGTACTTAAGGTTCATAAAATTCATCCCACTGAAACATATGGCTAAACAAGACAGACAAGGAATTTGGATTAAAATCAATGCCCTTCAGTCTTACTGTTGCTACAGAGCTAATGATCCAAGGGTCCTCTACCCATTCCCAGTTTACTGACTTCCATCCTGCTTCTGGTCAGTCTCTTCTATTGCACAATTACATCAAACAGTTATCATGATGTAACCTGGGGAGTAACCACCATTAACCAAATGGCTCAACTACCATACTCTATCAGTCAATACAAAACCCAAGTCTCTTTGGCACAAGGACTGTACAGATGATTAAATCATAGCTACAAACATCAGAACCTCTTAACCTACCACCCTGCCTCATACCTTAACTAGCTCCTGCCAAGTCCTCAAGCCACACAACTTCAGTTTCAGGCTCAAAGTAAAGGAAATTGACCTAACCTTTAAGCTACAGACATCATTTAGAACTTTAATTTAGGGAACCATATGGGAATCAGTCAATACACTCTAAACTTGTTTTCAGTTACTTAATCAACTATAGGGAAATACTCCAAGGTTAAACTGGGAACTAATCCTTTATTGATGAAACAGTCCACTCAATAATCTATATTTACTCTCATAGGCTAACAATTTCAGGGCAATGCTTACAAGTCCCTGATTCACTTATCTATTCCACGTTTGCATAGATAGTCCATAATCTATTAACTGAATAAAATTGTGTAGTCAAAATCAATCCACAGAATGAACCAACATCACTCAAAACTTCCATTCTTACCTGAACCCACTACAACCACACCCAGGTTGACTGTTTGGGATCAATACTGCTATAGAAACCATATCAGTAATCATATAATCTCCAGTTACCAGAGTATAGCCCAGAACTTTAGCACTGAGGTATGGACTTCAATCGTAAATTGAACTAAGATAAGGGTTTACAGACCCTTGTTCATCAATGGCTAAATATGAGTGTGGAATCATTTGAGACTACACTGATACTATATGCCAGCTCCCAACTGCAGTAAATTGACTAAGGAAACTACAGATGCAGTTCTAAATTCAGTCAACCCCCAACCCAACATCCTGTTCAATTTACCATTAAACTCCCAATCATTTGAAAACAGAGTAATCAATGAAAGCCATAGGTAACAGGAAATCTGCAAACATGATTTCATTCCCAGATGCATCCAATATACTCTTAAGCACTGAGGTATCATGAACTGATGATATCAAATACAAAATGTAATTTAATGAAGGATAACAAAACAGTACTACAAGGCACTCTTAATCTCTAACAAGAAATCCCAACTATCCTGTTCAATTGCACATATAAACATTCCTAATTTCAACTGGGAATAACATAATCAAATATAATTGATAGTAGTTATTAGTGCTAGCATGCATTATGTCATTAACTTAGGCTGAACCTAACTACCAGGTTTAAAATAAAACACTAATATAAGGTATTTTGAAAACTGAATTGTAGGATCTAATTTTGTGCCCCCCAGTTTCCAGAAACAGGGGTATTTTTGTCATTTTTTTTTTAAAATTATTTATTTATTTATTGTAATATTTTAGGGTTATTTGAGTCGGATTCGAATTTCAGCTCAATCCGACTTGAAACGGGGACCCGGGTAGTGTTGACCCTAGTGGACCCACACACTAGTTAGCCATGGCCCACATGTCATTTATTTTAGTTAGTGACTAGGCTAAATTATTTGGATTAGGATTTATTGATTAGCGTGTTAGAATGACTAAACTAGCCCCGACTTGAAACCCCCTTTTTAATGTATTGTTTATAGGCTAGAGGGGGTAATTTTGGCATTTCAAAATCAGCCATAACAGCCCTCTAGTGGCCAGCCACCTATAGGAAGGGATAGGCATGAGTCCCTTTGATATTTCCTATTCTTTCTATCTCATTTTCTCTCTCTTGTTCTTTCCCAAATTTCTAGAGAGCATCCCTACCACTTTTATCTCCAAATCAACTCCTCCTTCCACCAAATCTTATTCTCTCCTCCTCTACTCCATGAAAGGAATGTGCTAGCCAAGTTTGGAAGGATTCCGGAGCTCATTTGTGTCCATTTGAATCTCTACGTGTCGGGAGGCCTTTTTTCTTTGAATCTCTCTCCCGGAAGGTATAATCTCTCCTCTAAACCATTCCTACATGTATATAGGTTGATTTTGACCCATAGGAATGTCCCCCAATGTGTGTGCCTCTATTGTGTCCATTTTAGATCCATTTAGAGGCCTATAGGTGTGTCCATGGTGGTGGGTTGTGTCCAAATGGGAGGATCTCTATTTTGGACACACCACTTATTTGTGGTTATGTATAAATGCTATTTTGTCTCTTTATTCTCAGATTTTATACATGTGGAGATGTTATTTGATGTATAGGTTGGTATCAATGAGTATCATATTCCTTTTAATTCATATTTGTATATAGTTCTATATATCTCTCCTTGTGTCTCTATACATGTATCTATACATATAGTGTGTGGTTTTGTATATATATTGTGGTGTGACATTATGATAGGTATTAGGAAGGGGTCGGCCAAGTTTGGAGGAGTGTAGGAATAGTGTTTGATTATATGTGTGTGTGTGTGTTTATGCATAGAGAGAGAGTGTTAGGGAGAGAGTTAGAATAGAGTTTGAGTAGTGTTTAAGTGGAGTGTGGAGAAGGGGAGGAACCTTTTGGAATCAGCAGCAGTAGGAGTGCATATCAGTCCCTACAGGGGACTGATTTCGTGCACACTGTAGCAGTGTGCACTGCAAATAGGTAGCAGTATGGAGAAGGGGGAGGACAGCCCAGGGGACTGTTATTTCAGCCTTGCATCCATTCACCCTTCCCTCCATCTTTCTTTCATTCATTCTTTCACTCAAACTCAGCCAAGGCACCTGTCCCAAACACCCTCAATATCAGTCCATCTATGACTGCCTAAACCCTGTTCAAATCCCATTAAACCCTTGTTTAACCCCATTAATTGCAGTCCACATTGCCTCTATATCAGTCCCATTTTAGGCTCCTAAAACCAACTAGTAGCAGTCCCATATATGGCCTGTTACCTGCCCCAAAATAGCCTACAACCTGTTCCTAAACAGCAGTCCACATTGCTGTCCTTAGCAGACCAAACCATGGGCAAACCAGCCATAGGATCCCCCATATTCCAGCCTTGTTAGCACCCTCCAAACCACACCAAGGCAGCCTTAAACTCAGTCCATATTAGCCTTGCATTCAGCCTATAGGAACCCCACATTTCAGCTGTAGTATCCCAAATCAGTGCCCCAAAACCAGGCCATATGACAGCCACAGTAGCAGTCCATACCTGCCCCAAACTCACCCTCACTTGGCTCTCCTAAACCTGTTATTAACATCCCTGTTTTACACCATGTTGGCTGTCCATGTGACAGTCCAACATCATCCACAAATCAGCCATTAGCAGGCCCCTTAAACCCCAAACAAGCCCCACAAACCTGTCATTTGCCATACACAAAATCAGTCCACATTTGGCTTCCCAAGCTCCCCTTGAACCTGTCCAATGATAGCCATGGCAACCCCAATATAAACCCTCCATATCAGTCCACTTAATACCCCCTTTGAACCCACACATTAGCCTATATTTGTGTCCATTCCTTGAGCTTGTGTGTGAGGGTATTTGTAAGGTTGTGTGTGAGTTATATATGTATTTGGGAGAGTGAGTGATATGTGAGTATAACTAGTAGACTATATGAGGGCCTATATGTAAACCTATAGGTAGAGCCTATGTGTGACCTTGTGTTGAGTATGGTACCATGAGTGTTGTTGTGAGAGAGTGTTAGGGAGATGTGAGAGTGATATGTGATATTGGTAGGGGATTAGACAAGGTAAAGGGTAGATAATCAACATGTGGTCTAAGATGACCCAGATGACCTAAATACTAGGTTTTCTTGGTAGTAATATTAATATAGGATAGTATCTAGCTATCCTAGGAAGCCTAGGCCATATTCCTAGGTTAGAGTGGTATTGTGCAAGGTATTGGTATTTACCTTGGTAGGGTAAATATAGGCAATGCATAGAAATAGGGTATTTGAGTTTGGAGTCTAAGATAGAGTTAGAACTTGGTTCCCTTGGTTGGTACGATCAAATATAGTGCTCGTAGACTAGTTTTGACGTTGGTTGACCATTTTGACCAAAAGTCAACAAAAGTCAACCGAGAGTCAAACTTAGCCTTTAAGCGACTAGATTTGACCGAAACCAAACCAGAGTTGACCAGTTGACTGAAAGTCAACAGTTGGTCAACATGTGACTTGTTTGACCTAGGGTTGACTCAGTGTTGACCAGAGTTGACCAGAGTTGACTTTTTGACCAAAAGTCAACTGTAAGTCAACCTTTGACCCCGATTGACCTAGTTTGACTTGGATTGATTTCCTGTGACTTGTTTGACATTGATTGTCCTAGTGTGGCTCAGTATGACCTAGTTTAGCTTGGTGTGACTTAGATTTGACTTAGATTTGACCTAGATTGACCTAGATTTATTTAGAATGCATCATAATGCATCTTTTATCATTTTTGGACTCACATGACTTGTACTGTTCTATAGGAGACAGACACCACTCCTCGGACAGTATATTCTCTTCAGACACTCAGGTTATCAGGAGTACATTCTCTGACCGTTTCATACTTGTATGATTTACATTCTTGCTCTAGATTACTGTACTTGATGCTGACACGATCATTATCACGGATTGGTACTATATGGATCTTCTTCTGAGATGTTATCTCCTTGTATTCACTAAGTACATATTGTGATGTGCATTTCACTTACATGTTGTATTTATTGAATACCCTTATCATTGTACACTCATTGTGCATATTGTACTCTCAGTATCACATTGAGCCATTGTACAAGCCATTGTACAAGCCATTGTACAAACCATTGTATAAGGTAATGTAACTGAATTGGATCCTTGTGTATTGATTGGGGAGGGGGAGTAAAAATGGTTATGTGATCAATCCTATTGTATAAAAATTGTATATGTCCATTGTACACCCACGTACAAAGGAGTCCCATTTTATTGTATAACCTAACCCGTTTACATAACCATATTGTGCTCTAAAATCACATATTTCTTACAGTTCTTACTTATCATATTTAGATATTTCCTGTTATCAAATCTCTACTGTTTTTCATATATCTTCTTCTTTCAGCGTTTTATGTACTTTACTCTATTGCATGCTTTATTTCCTAACTCGATATGAACTGCGTGAGATATTTTGTGCTCGCTCCCGTCCTGACTGGACCTGTTGAAAATATTACAGAGGATGAGGAGGAGGCCTGCGTAGACACCTACTATGGGGCAGCTGTAGATGCCATGTGTGACCCAGATTTCCAGCCTGATCTACTAGCCTAGAAACTGAGGCTCCTAGTCTAGGTTTTCTATTTCTGTCATTTGAGATCTAGATTGTATATATTCTTTTATTTCAGTGTTAGAGTCTTGTATTGAGCTGGATGTTCTGATTTGTTATGTCAGTAGACACTTAGACTCTCTGGTTGTATTTATGTGGTTTTTTTCTTTATATTAGTATCTATCTATCTTCCTATCTTTTATTCTGCTTTAGATGTGATTGAGACTGTATATTGCTATGTCACCTTCATTCGGAGTGTATATACTGTACAGGTACCTTTATATTGTTAGATGATTGACCTAGGACAGCGTTCTACCCGCCGACACTACGTAGGCTGGGCGTTGTTACGTTCTCGTACCCTCACAGTGGGTGCGGGTCGTGACACGTTTTTAGTGGTGGCCCATGCAGGTCGAGTTTATGTAGTGGTATTCGAACTAGAGTATCACTACAGCCTGCAATAGGATTAGGATATTTTGAAGGTACTCAATCACATAGGAAAAACTCATATCAAATTCATACCATCTCAGTTCTTGCTGATATTGTTCTCCTTGAATATAACTGTCATCCTTTGCTATTTTGACTCATTCTCACAATTGTTTGTTTGATCTGTCTTCAGGATGGTGGAGACACGATTACAGCGTGCCATTCATGGAGATACTGTAGAGGGGACTGCTACCTCTCAGCCAGTACAGCAGGGTCGGCAGGCTACAGCTCCTGCCACCTCTGCTCATATTGGGACTTCAATCGCAGCAGCAGCTGAGGGTATGCCTTCACCAGTTCGGAGGCAGGACCCAGTCATTCCAGAGGTACCGTTCCAGCAGCCGCCGCCTACAGGAAAGTGGACGCAGCTCAGATGTTCGCATATTTCCAGCAGTTCATGGACCGACAGCAGGCTCGACAGGACAGAGGCATAGAGTTGGTTATTTCGACAGTTGCAGTCCGACCAGTGGTGCAGCAGCCAAAGACACCGGGGATCGAGTAGTTTCAGAAGATGAGCCCTAGAGACTTTCTGGGGACAGAGGGGATCCTATATGCCGATGAGTAGATCGAGCATATAGAGGAGATCTTCCACTTGGCCAGGATTCCAACAGATCTTCAGATCGAGGCCGCAGCTAGCCGGATGCGCGATCTTGCTCGCACCTGGTATCAGTCGGACCCCAGAGTGGGGGTAGCGGACAGACTTGGAGGAGTTCAAGGGCTTCTTCAAGAAGAAATTCTTTCCAGATTCAGCGCTCAGAGCTTTAGAGTCGCAGTTTGAGAGCCTAGTTCAGGAGAGCATGTCAGTGAAAGAGTACGCTGGGGAGTTCGGCCGCCTCAGCAGATTCGTGGAGGTGAGCGAGGCGGCGAAGGCCCAGAGGTTCCGGAAGGGTCTGGTCAAGGAAGTTAAGTCCTTGACCAAGGGCAACAGGGATGCCATATTCGAGGAGATTCTGACGGGAGCTTTACTGGCTGAGGATGATCTTGAGCTTAGGCTCAAGAGAGGGCGAGACCCAGTTGGGGGCACCAGCAGCGGAGGACCGGCCAAGAGGCCGTACGTTCAGCATCAGTTTCAGCAGCCGATGCCAGGCATACAGTTTCAGCAGCAGTACCAGCAGCCGAGGGCTCAGATACATCAGCTACAACAGAGGCCTGTTCAGTATCAGGGTCAGACAGGTGCAGTATCAGCAGGACACCGTGTGCAACTTCTGCAAGAAGCCAGGCCATTGGTGGAACGATTGCAGGAAGAGATGGTATGTGTTTACTTTACGGGTCAGCAGAGCATCAGTGTAGAGAGTGTCCCCAGAACCCGACACCGTTGGCTCAGGTAGCACCAGGAGCTAGGGCTCCGGCAGGGCAGCAGAGGGGACCACCATTGCAGACTCAGCAGCAGAGGTTTGTCCAGCATCAGCAGCAGGCCAGGGGAGAACAGCCAGGGCGAGCTTTCGCCATGTCAGCTGAAGATGCTCAGGCCGTTGGAGATCTAGTTGCAGGTTCCGTTCTTTGATTCAATTCTGCAATTCCTATCTTGAAATTCAGTTCCATCTATTCCTATCTGTTTTTCATTGTTGATAAGTTTGATTTGGTGTTTCCTTATGATTTAATTTTCTTCTGAGATAAGTCGTATGGGCTAGGTCCCTCGATTATGAGATTTTAGAATCCTCTAGGGTCATGCTAGCAGGCATAGTGAGGACATATAGTCGGACTATGGACGTATTTCTCGGGTGTAGGAATTTAAGGTTTTCGCTGCCAAGCGTGCGGCAATGCGAAAATTTTAAATACCATAGTTCTAGAGGTATGTACCATAGTTGAGGACTCTATGATTATCGTAGCCTTGCTCACTAGCATGACAGAGATTCTGAGTATCATGATGATTGGATAGACGCATACGATTATCGGTTTGTATGATTTTCTGTGGTTACCTTGTTTTAAAATTTTTGGATGATTTTTTTTAAGGTGGTGTAGCTTCTATTTGAGTGTAATTTTAAAGTTTATAAATTTAGTCATTTAAATTCATGCTTTGATTCTTGAGATTTTGATCATTTTAATTTTTAGCCATGACTTATGATTTTGATGTTTTACTATGGTTTGGTTTAATTTCGAGGACAAAATTCTTTTAAGGTGGATAGATTTGTCACCCCCAGTTTCCAGAAACAGGGGTATTTTTGTCATTTTTTATTTTAAAATTATTTATTTATTGTAATATTTTGGGGTTATTTGAGTCGGGTTCGAATTTCAGCTCAATCCGACTTAAACGGGGACCCGGATAGTGTTGACCCTAGTGGACCCACCACTAGTTAGCCATGGCCCACATGTCATTTATTTTAGTTAGTGACTAGGCTAAATTATTTGGATTAGGATTTATTTGATTAGTGTGTTAGAATGACTAAACTAGCCCCGACTTGAAACCCCCTTTTTAATGTATTGTTAATAGCTAGGGGCATAATTTTGGCATTCAAAATCAGCCATAGCAGCCCTCTAGTGGCGGCCACCTATAGGAAGGGATAGGCAAGAGTCCCTTTGATATTTCCTATTCTTTCTATCTCATTTTCTCTCTCTTGTTCTTTCCCAAATTTCTAGAGAGCATCCCTACCATTTTGTCTCCAAATCAACTCCTCCTTCCACCAAATCTTATTCTCTCCTCCTCTACTCCATGAAAGGAATGTGCTAGCCAAGTTTGGAAGGATTCCGGAGCTCGTTTGTGTCCATTTGGAATCTCTACGTGTCGGAAGGCCTTTTTTTCCTTGAATCTCTCTCCCGGAAGGTATAATCTCTCCTCTAAACCATTCCTACATGTATATAGGTTGATTTTGACCCATAGAATGTCTCCCATGTGTGTGCCTCTATTGTGTCCATTTTGGATCCATTTAAGGCCTATAGTGTCCATGGTGGTGGGTTGTGTCCAAATGGGAGGATCTCTATTTTGGACACCCATTGTTTGTGGTTATTATAAATTATGCTATTTTGTCTCTTTTTCTCAATTTTATACATGTGGATGTTATTTGTGATGTATAGGTTGGTATCAATGAGTATCATATTCTCTTTAATTCATATTTGTATATAGTTCTATATATCTCTCCTTGTGTCTCTATATATGTATCTATACATATAGTATGTGGTTTTGTATATATATTGTGGTGT
>JANAVB010022426.1:0-39139 GCA_029216955.1 Iris pallida
AACATCAGCTACGGTCTTGAGTACTGGCCAGCTCTCTACTGCTTCTACCTTCTTGGGATCCACTGCTACTCCAGCTCCTGATACGATATGACCCAAAAATGAAATATGATCCGTCCAGAACTCACACTTGCTGAGCTTGGCATACAACTGGTCTCTCTTAGAACCTGTAACACTTTCCTGAGTGGTCTTCATGCTCCTCTTCACTAGCAGAGTATACAAGAATGTCGTCGAGAAACACCATGACAAACTGATCTAAGTACGGCATAAGATACGGTTCATCAAATCCATGAATATAGCTGGAGCATTGGTCAAACCAAACGGCATTACTAAGAATTCATAATGTCCATACTTCGACCTGAATGCTGTCTTGGGAATGTCTTCCTTTCGAACCTCACTTGATGGTACCCTGAACGAAGATCTATCTTGGAGAAAACTCTAGCCCTGCTCAACTGATCAAATAAGTCGTCGATCCTTGGTAATGGATACTTGTTCTTTACTGTTGCCGCGTTAAGCTTCCTGTAGTCGATACACAATCTGGATGATCCATCCTTTCCCCACAAGTACCACTGGTGCTGCCCATGGCGATATGCTAGCTTGGATGAACTTTTTCTCCTTCAATTCCTCTATATGCTGATATACCTTGGCCTGCTCCAAATCCGCCATTCTGTAAACCGATCTGATATCGGTTTAGTCCCAGGTGCCAATTCTATACTGAACTCAATATCTCTAACCGGGGGTAGACCTGGAAGTTCTTCGGGAAATACGTCTAGAAATTCTTCAACTACCTTCGGAACCTGAACTTCTTCCATTGCTGTTATTACTCCCTGCTCTTGCTGAGTTGCCTCTGATCTGACTAAGGTGAATCTCTTCATGCCTGGAATATCGAAAGATACACTCCTGCTACGACAATCTATTATCGCATGACTGTCTTTCAGCCAGTCCATGCCTAAGATAACGTCAAAATTTCCAACAGGAAATTCTATCAACTGGGCGGGTAAGGAATGCCCGCAAACTACAACACTACACGCTAGAATAACTCTACTAACTCCTACGAGCCCATTACCAGTGAGTATATTCAACCTCCCTGGCAATGCCTCGAACTTATTCCTAGCCGTGTCGTAAATTGTGCAGATATAAATGAGTGTGATGCTCCCGAATCAAACAATGCTACTGCGGGATATGAGGCGACGAGAATGTTACCTGCCACAACATCTCCTGATGCTAATGCCTCCTCCAAGGACAGTGTGAATGCCTGTCCTCGACCTCCTTGCTGGTTCCCATGCTGTGGCCTAGCCTGGTGCTGCTGCTGTCCCCTGCCTTGATGATGCTGGGGTGGTCTATGCTGGTGTTGCTGCATCGGCGGTCCCTGCTGCCGAAACATCTGAGCCTGCGGCATTAACGGACGCTGGGCCAATGGTCTCACTGCCATTGCTGGTCCTCGATACTGCCCTGCCCCTGGTGCTGGCAGAGCAGGAAACTGCTGTACTGGTCCTCCTGACCTCGAATTCATGGGACATGTGGTAACCCGATGGTCTAGATTTCCACATATCAGACATAGTCCATTCAATGTCCGACACACATCTCTAGTGTGCCCCATCTTCCCACAATAAGTGCAGCCCGCCGGGGGTTGCTGGTTCTTCCTCTGTTGTTGTTGCTGCTGCCTGGGTGGTGGTGCCGGTCCTCGTATCGCCACAGTGGATACGAATGCCAGTGGATGGTGCTGTTGTTCGGGGCGCTGCTCCCCCTCCTCCTTCAATCTGACTGTGGGATCTCTTCTGACCCCCAGTCCTCACCGCAAGCCTCTGAATGGTGATTTCATGCCTTTGAATTGCCGTCAATATCTCATCAAAAGTCTGGTAATTGTGCCCCTCTATCAATTGTAAGAGCTCAAGATGAAACCCTTGCTGAAACTCATAGCCTCTGGCGCTCCGTTGCTACCATCTTGGGGCAAACCTACTCAATCTGCAGAACTTCGCTGCGTAAGCATCTACCGTCTTGCCAGCCTGCCTGAGGCTGATAAACTTCTGTTGTAGCTCAAACTGTGCCACAACTCTATAGTACTTGGTCTTGAATCTTACGGTGAAATCGTCCCAAGCAATAGGACGTCTGATACCTACTTTCTCTGATTCCCACCAGTCACGTGCGAGATCCTGGAGTAACAACTTTACTAGATCCACACGTTCTTCTGCCGGCACCTTAGCTGCGGTCAGAATAGCCTCCATATCCTTAAGCCATGCATCTGCTGAGATGGCATCCTCCGTGCCCTCGAATCGGCGAGGGTTGTACTTGCAAAACTTGGCTGATGCTCCTGAATCTGGCCTTACCCCTCTTTCCAATGCTGTCTGCAATCCTTGGTTGAGTAGCACATTCTGCTCTTGTAGCTGAGTGTGCATGCTTGCTGGGCCAACATCTGATGTTGCTGAGTAGCATCATTCCTCTCATGATCTCCAGAAGGGCTGGTGTGTCTACTTGGGTAGGTGGAACTGTCGGTGGTGGTGGAACATCCGGATACTGCGACCCAGCCGCTGGTTCCACTATCACTTCTTCCTGGGTGGCCTCTTGAGTTAGTACCGGCCCTTGTTGTTGACCAACAGGGTCAGGTTGTCCATGTTGCTGTCCATGTTGTGGCTGCCCAGCTCTGACAGGTACGGACGAGGTACCCCTAAGAAAAGGGACAAGAGAACAATCAAACGACCGGACATGAAGGATCAACGAAGTCAAAGGATATTGGAATGTCAAGCTAGAGTTGAGAGTAACGAATCAATGAGATCAAAGGGAAACATGTGTGATTGAGACATCCTATAAATCAAAATACCCCACAAGTCTGAAATCAGACCTGCATGGGCCACCACTAAAACCTTGTCACGCCCCAGAACCAGAACACTGGAGAGCGGGGGAATGACTCAGCCAGCTACGTATTACGGGTAGATGAATATCGTATAATACGATCAATGTTGTCTAACCAGACGAGGGGGTGCATACTGCATAAAAGTCTTACTATGGTCATTACACATCTATTGTCTCAATCATTCAAACAAGAAACAGTAATAGAGAACATGTAAGATAAAGCAGTAAGGCGTCCCAAACTGCTCTGTCAAAATGTTCTTGATATCTGGCTTTACAAAACATAGCCAGATTGATGTAGCAAAAGTATACACAATAGTTATCAGCTGCAGTCTGACTTTAATTACAATTTTGTGAAAGTAAGTACAAGACGATCCGACTAACATGTCGGTGCCAAACGGCAAGGTATAAAGTAGATAACAAAACGAGCGGGGAAGTAAGAAACCCACTCGAGTCCTCCTGCGATCATCCCTCTAGTGTTGACCATCTTGGAGGTAGAAGTAAGCTGAGTCCTCGGGAACCGGCTCTAAATCTGGCCATGCAAAACCAGAGAGGTTAGACCTCTAATAGCAAGTACCACAAGGGAGCACGACATGAGAACTAAAACCAGTAATGAGAAATATAATAATAGATCTCTGCTTTCCACTAGGATTCACATCACATCACGACACATCGAACCAACCTCCCAACCAAATAAGGACAGAAGTTGGCCCGTCATGTCCTGATATTCTGATCATCCCAGTTAGGTAACAGAGTAGGTACAGTGCACAAACAAATCATTTTGAACGGCCAATCAAATCCTACGGCTTGCTATTTTGAGTCCCAAGTTGTCCTGGAATTATGCAATTAGGGATTCCTCAGTTCTTACTATGTGCGAGCAAGGCTAGTCGATCCAGTCAATCAATTGCGCCAATCATGAATTAGACGAGTCCCAGCGGGACGCCCGTCATCAATATACAATATACAATAATAATATAAGCAGATACTGTTCCCTGTCCGTGTGGCAGGTTTACAGTATCTGTGGGAACCAGCTGGCCCGTCGGGTACTACTTATCCCAAGGGGGCTGCCATGTAAGAACTCGGGAATCCATTATCTCCATGCAATCATTATTTTATTTAACTTAATAGTCCCTATGTTGAGTGAAATCCTATGCCGTGGATCATGGTCATTCAAATGAGTACTTTCGTACGAGGTACGATATACACAACTTTACAACTATACCAGTGCGGTTAGGTTGCAGGTCTTACATAGCGTAATGCAACAATCAAATCTAACCACGGTAATCATGCCTTGACCATAAAGTACACATGCTTCTTTTGTAGAAAATAAATAAGTAAATAAATAAATAAATAGATTGAAGCCTGCATGTGCATGTATGTCAATATTCGGGATCAGCCAGTCGATTACAATAGTTCATAACATGAACGTGTCTCATTATTTAATTCAATAAGACGACTAGCCAGTCTCTTAGTTCCGACTAGGAACGCATGATCAATTTAGTCAAGATAACCATTATTATCAATGGTGACAAGGCATGAAAGTCAATTAGCATTAAAAGGGGGTCGAGTCTATAACTCTCATGGTCAAGTCCCAGTCATACTGGGTATCCCAAAAAAATCAATCAGGACACAAGGCACATTCCACATAACAATTGATATTAACAATATTATCATATCATGATTTATCGAGTTTATGTCAAAAGGCGTAAGGATATAAAATGGACGTTAAATATCTAATAAGATATCAATATACAGGGCTATAGAAGATCCAGGGTAAATAGGCTACTCTCATGTCAGCCTACGCTCATGTCAGCGTACGCTCAGGTCATGCTACGCTCAGGTCAAGCTAGCGTATGAACTCCATACGACCCCTAGTCACCCAAGTGAGCGTATGCAAGACATACGCTCCAAAAAGGCAGCGTATGAACCCCATACGACTCCTCACTATCCAAGTGAGCGTATGCAAGTCATACGCTCCCAAAAGGCAGCGTATGGACTCCATACGACTCCTGACCATTCAAGTCAGCGTATGCAAGTTATACGCTCCCAAAAGGCAGCGTATGGACTCCATACGACTCCTGACCATTCAAGTCAGCGTATGCAAGTCATACGCTCCGAAAAGGTAGCGTATGAACTCCATACGACTCCTGACCATTCAAGTCAGCAGTATGCAAGTCATACGCTCCCAAAAGGCAGCGTATGGACTCCATACAGACTCCTGACCTTTCAAGTCAGTGTATGCAAGTCATACGCTCCCAAAAGGTAGCGTATGAACTCCATACGACATACGCTTCCAAAAGGTAGTGTATGCAAGACACACGCTACCTAAAAAGGTAGCGTATGGACTCCATACTGCGCTGCGCTAAAGAGCGCGCACAGCTCAGTGACGCAAGCTAAAAAGCTAGCATACACTGCTCACTGTCTTCTTCAAACAGCAAGAACTCCATGGTTGCACCCCAAAGCTTCAAAAGTCCATAACTTGGTCCAAACAAGTCCAAAGCTAACTTTCCAAAGGTCAAAATTGGGTAGAATAAAACTCTCTACAACATAGAACCATCAAAACTTGCAAACAAAGAAGTTTGATAGATCAAAACCACCAAACTCCGAAAATAACTCATTTCTAGATCTACAAAAATTAAGACTTCGAAATGAAAAATGCCAAGTTCTAAACTTTCTTAGGATCTTGCGAGAAAGATAAATGAACTACAAAAACATGGGTTCTCATGGGGAGCAAGTTGTACTTGCCTACGGTTTGGTAGGTGGAGAGAGTAATGAAGAAGAAGAAGAGGAGTAATGGTGAGAATGTGAGTTTATGAGGAGAGAGAAAGAGATGTAAGCTTTAAATAGAAAAGGGGTGGTAGGTGGGAGTTGGGCCGGGTCCAATGGGTCGGGTTGTAGGGGATCCAACCAAAGCCAACCCGAACCCAAAGCCTAGCTAAAGCAGGGAATAAAAGCAGGAATTAAAGTGCAGAAATAAAATTACATAAATATAATTACAGGAAATAAATTAACATGAAAATTTAAAGAGCAGATTAATTGATTAACAAAAAATTAAAGGAATTTAAATACAGGATAATACATGATAAATATTAAATAAATACACATGAGTTGTACATGTATAAAAATACACATTCTGGGAACGGGGAGTGACATCTCTACCCTCCTTAGAAAAATTTCGTCCTCGGAATTTCAAATCCAAGCAGGATAGAAACATCGGGGCTAAACTAATCTAAGTACGAGCAATTAAATAAAGCAATCATTTTACAATGTCCTTAACAAGTAACATATCTATACTTAACAATCTACGATATTAAGCAATTCTACCCATACGGTGATAAGCATGAGGAATCAAGACAATCAAGGTACACAGAAAAAGATATACCTTATGAGTCAAACAGATGTGGATACCGTGATCGGATATCATCCTCACGTTCCCACGTTGACTCTCCCAAAGAGTGATGACCCCAAGCAACCCGGACAAGGTTAATTGATCGGTTCTTGAGTATCTTCTCTCTTCGGTCCAAGATGGACACAGGCTGCTCCTCGTAAGACAGGTTGGTACCAACAACCAGTTCTGAATGATCGAGGATATGGCTGGGATCCGATACATACCTTCATAATTGAGATACATGAAACATGTCATGCACCTCTCGTAACGAAGGTAGAAGGGACAAACGATAAGCAACATCGCCTACCCTATCAAGAATAACAAATGGGCCTACGTATCGTGGACTCAACTTCCCGCGAACGCTAAATCTAATGACCCCACGGGTAGGTGAGATCCGCAAGAACACGTGGTCCCGAACAGAAAACTCTAGCGGCCTACGATGCTGGTCCGCCCAATGACGATGCCGATCCTGCGCAACACGAAGTCGCTCTCTAATTCCCTTAATCACTTCAACCGTCTGGATAATCATTTTCGGGCCTAGTATCTTTCTTTCCCCGATATCATCCCATGCTAGTGGCGATCTACACTTCTTACCATATAGTGCTTCGAATGGCACCGTCTGGATACTGGCTTGATAACTGTTGTTGTATGAGAACTCAACTAAGTGCAGGTGGCTTTTCCAAGATCCTCCAAAATCTAGAGTGTAAGCTCGCAACATATCTTCCAAAGTCTGAATTATCCTCTCTGATTGCCCGTCCGTCTGCGGATGGTAAGCCGTGCTAAATCTTAACTTGGTACCCAGACTATGATGTAAGCTCTTCCAGAAATATGATGTAAAGCGGGTATCTCGGTCTGACACAATACTGACAGGGACTCCATGCTGCCTGACTATCTGCTGCATATACAACTCTGCCAACTTTTCTGTAGATTGCCCTACTCTGAAAGGAAAGAAAATGTGCCACCTTTGTAAGCCGATCTACTATCACCCAAATAGCATCTTTACCACTTGGTGATCTCGGTAAACCGGTCACAAAGTCCATTGTAATATGCTCCCATTTCCATTTCGGGATGGGAAGCGGTTGCAATAATCCAGCTGGCCTCTGCTGTTCTGCCTTTACCTACTGACATATCAAGCAACGGAAAACAAACCTAGCTATATTCCTCTTCATTCCGTTCCACCAGAAGTGTTGCTTGATATCTTGGTACATCTTGGTCCCTCCAGGATGTATAGAATACTGGGAACTGTGAGCTTCTATCATAACTTCCTGTCTAATATCTCCACTAGGCACACATAGACGTGATCCAAACCTAAGCGTACCATCTTCGTGAATTTGCATCTCCTTCCTGAGCCCTGACTCACATTCTGTCCTAAGCTTCTGAATCCTTGGGTCTTGTGTCCTGGGCCGCCTTGATCCTGTCTACCAAGTCGGATTGAACTTGTAGACTCGCCAGAATTCCTACTATCACTAGGAAGTATAACTTCAATGCCCATCTCCTGAAGTTCTTCTAAGATGTGCTTCTGCGTTGTCAACATAAATGCGCCGCCTCTTCTGCTGAGAGCGTCTGCTACTACATTCGCCTTGCTTGGATGATACTGAAGCTCCACGTCATAATCCTTGATCAGCTCTAGCCATCTTCTCTGCCTCATGTTCAGCTCCTTCTGAGTAAAGATGTACTTCAGACTTTTGTGGTCTGTGTACATGTATACTCGGTCACCATATAGGTAATGCCTCCATAGCTTCAAAGCAAATACTACTGCCGCCAACTCTAAATCATGAGTTGGATAATTCTTCTCGTGGTCTCGAAGCTGCCTAGATGCATATGCTATCACCTTTTCGTGCTGCATGAGGACACATCCAAGTCCTTTACCTGACGCATCACAATATACAGTAAAACCTCCGGGCCCAACTGGTAATGTAAGGATAGGCGCTGATATCAACTTCTGCTTCAGATTCTCAAATGATGCCTGACATTCTGTCGACCAAACAAATGGCACATCCTTCCGGGTCAAGCGAGTCACGGGTGCTGAAAGCCTTACAAAGTCTGACACAAACCTTCTGTAATATCCTGCCAATCCTAAAAAACTCCGAACATCAGCTACGGTCTTGAGTACTGGCCAGCTCTCTACTGCTTCTACCTTCTTGGGATCTACTGCTACTCCAGCTCCTGATACGATATGACCCAAAAATGAAATATGATCCGTCCAGAACTCACACTTGCTGAGCTTGGCATACAACTGGTTCTCTCTTAGAACCTGTAACACTTTCCTGAGGTGGTCTTCATGCTCCTCTTCACTAGCAGAGTATACAAGAATGTCGTCGAGAAAACACCATGACAAACTGATCTAAGTACGGCATAAAGATACGGTTCATCAAATCCATGAATATAGCTGGAGCATTGGTCAAACCAAACGACATTACTAAGAATTCATAATGTCCATACTTCGACCTGAATGCTGTCTTGGGAATGTCTTCTTTTGAACCCTCACTTGATGGTACCCTGAACGAAGATCTATCTTGGAGAAAACTCTAGCCCTGCTCAACTGATCAAATAAGTCGTCGATCCTTGGTAATGGATACTTGTTCTTTACTGTTGCCGCGTTAAGCTTCCTGTAGTCGATACACAATCTGGATGATCCATCCTTCTTCCCCACAAGTACCACTGGTGCTGCCCATGGCGATATGCTAGCTTGGATGAACTTTTTCTCCTTCAATTCCTCTATATGCTGATATACCTTGGCCTGCTCCAAATCCGCCATTCTGTAAACCCGATCTGATATCGGTTTAGTCCCAGGTGCCAATTCTATACTGAACTCAATATCTCTAACCGGGGGTAGACCTGGAAGTTCTTCGGGAAATACGTCTAGAAATTCTTCAACTACCTTCGGAACCTGAACTTCTTCTATTGCTGTTATTACTCCCTGCTCTTGCTGAGTTGCCTCTGATCTGACTAAGGTGAATCTCTTCATGCCTGGAATATCGAAAGATACACTCCTGCTACGACAATCTATTATCGCATGACTGTCTTTCAGCCAGTCCATGCCTAAGATAACGTTGAAATTTCCAACAGGAAATTCTATCAACTGGGCGGGTAAGGAATGCCCGCAAACTACAACACTACACGCTAGAATAACTCTACTAACTCCTACGAGCCCATTACCAGTGAGTATATTCAACCTCCCTGGCAATGCCTCGAACTCCATTCCTAGCCGTGTCGCAAATTGTGCAGATATAAATGAGTGTGATGCTCCCGAATCAAACAATGCTACTGCGGGATATGAGGCGACGAGAATGTTACCTGCCACAACATCTCCTGATGCTAATGCCTCCTCCAAGGACAGTGTGAATGCCTGTCCTCGACCTTCTTGCTGGTTCCCATGCTGTGGCCTAGCCTGGTGCTGCTGCTGTCCCCTGCCTTGATGATGCTGGGGTGGTCTATGCTGGTGTTGCTGCATCGGCGGTCCCTGCTGCCGAAACATCTGAGCCTGCGGCATTAACGGACGCTGGGCCAATGGTCTCACTGCCATTGCTGGTCCTCGATACTGCCCTGCCCCTAGTGCTGGCAGAGCAGGAAACTGCTGTCACTGGTCCTCCTGACCTCGAATTCATGGGACATGTGGTAACCCGATGGTCTGGATTTCCACATATCAGACATAGTCCATTCAATGTCCGACACACATCTCTAGTGTGCTCCATCTTCCCACAATAAGTGCAGCCCGCCGGGGGTTGCTGGTTCTTCCTCTGTTGTTGTTGCTGCTGCCTGGGTGGTGGTGCCGGTCCTCGTATCGCCACATCGTGGATACGAATGCCAGTGGATGGTGCTGTTGTTCGGGGCGCTGCTCCCCCTCCTCCTTCAATCTGACAGTGGGATCTCTTCTGACCCCCAGTCCTCACCGCAAGCCTCTGAATGGTGATTTCATGCCTTTGAATTGCCGTCAATATCTCATCAAAAGTCTGGTAATTGTGCCCCTCTATCAATTGTAAGAGCTCAAGATGAAACCCTTGCTGAAACCTCATAGCCCTCTGGCGCTCCGTTGCTACCATCTCTGGGGCAAACCTACTCAATCTGCAGAACTTCGCTGCGTAAGCATCTACCGTCTTGCCAGCCTGCCTGAGGCTGATAAACTTCTGTTGTAGCTCAAACTGTGCCACAACTCTATAGTACTTGGTCTTGAATCTTACGGTGAAATCGTCCCAAGCAATAGGACGTCTGATACCTACTTTCTCTGATTCCCACCAGTCACGTGCGAGATCCTGGAGTAACAACTTTACTAGATCCACACGTTCTTCTGCCGGCACCTTAGCTGCGGTCAGAATAGCCTCCATATCCTTAAGCCATGCATCTGCTGAGATGGCATCCTCCGTGCCCTCGAATCGGCGAGGGTTGTACTTGCAAAACTTGGCTGATGCTCCTGAATCTGGCCTTACCCCTCTTTCCAATGCTGTCTGCAATCCTTGGTTGAGTAGCACATTCTGCTCTTGTAGCTGAGTGTGCATGCCTTGCTGGGCCAACATCTGATGTTGCTGAGTAGCATCATTCCTCTCATGATCTCCAGAAGGGCTGGTGTGTCTACTTGGGTAGGTGGAACTGTCGGTGGTGGTGGAACATCCGGATACTGCGACCCAGCCGCTGGTTCCACTATCACTTCTTCCTGGGTGGCCTCTTGAGTTAGTACCGGCCCTTGTTGTTGACCAACAGGGTCAGGTTGTCCATGTTGCTGTCCATGTTGTGGCTGCCCAGCTCTGACAGGTACGGACGAGGTACCCCTAAGAAAAGGGACAAGAGAACAATCAAACGACCGGACATGAAGGATCAACGAAGTCAAAGGATATTGGAATGTCAAGCTAGAGTTGAGAGTAACGAATCAATGAGATCAAAGGGAAACATGTGTGATTGAGACATCCTATAAATCAAAATACCCCACAAGTCTGAAATCAGACCTGCATGGGCCACCACTAAAACCTTGTCACGCCCCAGAACCAGAACACTGGAGAGCGGGGGAATGACTCAGCCAGCTACGTATTACGGGTAGATGAATATCGTATAATACGATCAATGTTGTCTAACCAGACGAGGGGGTGCATACTGCATAAAAGTCTTACTATGGTCATTATACATCTATTGTCTCAATCATTCAAACAAGAAACAGTAATAGAGAACATGTAGATAAAGCAGTAAGGCGTCCCAAACGCTCTGTCAAAATGTTCTTGATATCTGGCTTTACAAAACATAGCCAGATTGATGTAGCAAAAGTATACACAATAGTTATCAGCTGCAGTCTGACTTTAATTACAATTTGTGAAAGTAAGTACAAGACGATCCGACTAACATGTCGGTGCCAAACGGCAAGGTATAAAGTAGATAACAAAACGAGCGGGGAAGTAAGAAACCCACTCGAGTCCTCCTGCGATCATCCCTCTAGTGTTGACCATCTTGGAGGTAGAAGTAAGCTGAGTCCTCGGGAACCGGCTCTAAATCTGGCCATGCAAAACCAGAGAGGTTAGACCTCTAATAGCAAGTACCACAAGGGATGCACGACATGAGAACTAAAACCAGTAATGAAAAATATAATAATAGATCTCTGCTTTCCACTAGGATTCACATCACATCACGACACATCGAACCAACCTCCCAACCAAATAAGGACAGAAGTTGGCCCGTCATGTCCTGATATTCTGATCATCCCAGTTAGGTAACAGAGTAGGTACAGTGCACAAACAAATCATTTTGAACGGCCAATCAAATCCTACGGCTTGCTATTTTGAGTCCCAAGTTGTCCTGGAATTATGCAATTAGGGATTCCTCAGTTCTTACTATGTACGAGCAAGGCTAGTCGATCCAGTCAATCAATTGCGCCAATCATGAATTAGATGAGTCCCAGCGGGACGCCCGTCATTAATATACAATATACAATAATAATATAAGCAGATACTGTTCCCTGCCCGTGTGGCAGGTTTACAGTATCTGTGGGAACCAGCTGGCCCGTCGGGTACTACTTGTCCCAAGGGGCTGCCATGTAAGAACTCGGGAATCCATTATCTCCATGCAATCATTATTTTATTTAACTTAATAGTCCCTATGTTGAGTGAAATCCTATGCCGTGGATCATGGTCATTCAAATGAGTACTTTCGTACGAGGTACGATATACACAACTTTACAACTATACCAGTGCGGTTAGGTTGCAGGTCTTACATAGCGTAATGCAACAATCAAATCTAACCACGGTAATCATGCCTTGACCATAAAGTACACATGCTTCTTTTGTAGAAAATAAATAAGTAAATAAATAAATAAATAGATTGAAGCCTGCATGTGCATGTATGTCAATATTCGGGATCAGCCAGTCGATTACAATAGTTCATAACATGAACGTGTCTCATTTATTTAATTTAATAAGACGACTAGCCAGTCTCTTAGTTCCGACTAGGAACGCATGATCAATTTAGTCAAGATAACCATTATTATCAATGGTGACAAGGCATGAAAGTCAATTAGCATTAAAAGGGGGTCGAGTCTATAACTCTCATGGTCAAGTCCCAGTCATACTGGGTATCCCAAAAAAATCAATCGGGACACAAGGCACATTCCACATAACAATTGATATTAACAATATTATCATATCATGATTTATCGAGTTTATGTCAAAAGGCGTAAGGATATAAAATGGACGTTAAATATCAAATAAGATATCAATATACAGGGCTATAGAAGATCCAGGGTAAATAGGCTACTCTCATGTCAGCCTACGCTCATGTCAGCGTACGCTCAGGTCATGCTACGCTCAGGTCAAGCTAGCGTATGAACTCCATACGACCCCTAGTCACCCAAGTGAGCGTATGCAAGACATACGCTCCAAAAAGGCAGCGTATGAACCCCATACGACTCCTCACTATCCAAGTGAGCGTATGCAAGTCATACGCTCCCAAAAGGCAGCGTATGGACTCCATACGACTCCTGACCATTCAAGTCAGCGTATGCAAGTCATACGCTCCCAAAAGGCAAGCGTATGGACTCCATACGACTCCTGACCATTCAAGTCAGCGTATGCAAGTCATACGCTCCCAAAAGGTAGCGTATGAACTCCATACGACTCCTGACCATTCAAGTCAGCGTATGCAAGTCATACGCTCCCAAAAGGCTGCGTATGGACTCCATACGACTCCTGACCTTTCAAGTCAGCGTATGCAAGTCATACGCTCCCAAAAGGTAGCGTATGAACTCCATACGACATACGCTTCCAAAAGGTAGTGTATGCAAGACACACGCTACCTAAAAAGGTAGTGTATGGACTCCATACTGCGCTGCGCTAAAGAGCGCGCACAGCTCAGTGACGCAAGCTAAAAAGCTAGCATACACTGCTCACTGTCTTCTTCAAACAGCAAGAACTCCATGGTTGCACCCCAAAGCTTCAAAAGTCCATAACTTGGTCCAAACAAGTCCAAAGCTAACTTTCCAAAGGTCAAAATTGGGTAGAATAAAACTCTCTACAACATAGAACCATCAAAACTTGCAAACAAAGAAGTTTGATAGATCAAAACCACCAAACTCCGAAAATAACTCATTTCTAGATCTACAAAAATTAAGACTTCGAAATGAAAAATGCCAAGTTCTAAACTTTCTTAGGATCTTGCGAGAAAGATAAATGAACTACAAAACATGGGTTCTCATGGGGAGCAAGTTGTACTTGCCTACGGTTTGGTAGGTGGAGAGAGTAATTAAGAAGAAGAAGAGGAGTAATGGTGAGAATGTGAGTTTATGAGGAGAGAGAAAGAGATGTAAGCTTTAAATAGAAAAGGGGTGGTAGGTGGGAGTTGGGCCGGGTCCAATGGGATCGGGTTGTAGGGGATCCAACCAAAGCCAACCCGAACCCAAAGCCTAGCTAAAGCAGGGAATAAAAGCAGGAATTAAAGTGCAGAAATAAAATTGCATAAATATAATTGCAGGAAATAAATTAACATGAAAAATTTAAAGAGCAGATTAATTGATTAACAAGAAATTAAAGGAATTTAAATACAGGATAATACATGATAAATATTAAATAAATATACATGAGTTGTACATGTATAAAAATACACATTCTGGGAACGGGGAGTGACATCTCTACCCTCCTTAGAAAAATTTCATCCTCGGAATTTCAAATCCAAGCAGGATAGAAACATCGGGGCTAAACTAATCTAAGTACGAGCAATTAAATGAAGCAATCATTTTACAATGTCCTTAACAAGTAACATATCTA
Source organism: Iris pallida (assembly GCA_029216955.1). Lineage (NCBI taxonomy): Eukaryota > Viridiplantae > Streptophyta > Magnoliopsida > Asparagales > Iridaceae > Iris > Iris pallida. Next base: position 14,470 of record JANAVB010022426.1, read on the forward strand.
TACTTAACAATCTACGATATTAAGCAATTCTACCCATACGGTGATAAGCATGAGGAATCAAGACAATCAAGGTACACAGAAAAAGATATACCTTGTGAGTCAAACAGATGTGGATACCGTGATCGGATATCATCCTCACGTTCCCACGTTGACTCTTCCAAAGAGTGATGACCCCAAGCAACCCGGACAAGGTTAATTGTCCGGTTCTTGAGTATCTTCTCTCTTCGGTCCAAGATGGACACAGGCTGCTCCTCGTAAGACAGGTTGGTACCAACAACCAGTTCTGAATGATCGAGGATATGGCTGGGGTCCGATACATACCTTCGCAATTGAGATACATGAAACACGTCATGCACCTCTCGTAACGAAGGTGGAAGGGACAAACGATAAGCAACATCGCCTACCCTATCAAGAATAACAAATGGGCCTACGTATCGTGGACTCAACTTCCCGCGAATGCCAAATCTAATGACCCCACGGGTAGGTGAGATCCGCAAGAACACGTGGTCCCCGAACAGAAAACTCTAGCGGCCTACGATGCTGGTCCGCCCAATGACGATGCCGATCCTGCGCAACACGAAGTCGCTCTCTAATTCCCTTAATCACTTCAACCGTCTGGATAATCATTTTCGGGCCTAGTATCTTTCTTTCCCCGATATCATCCCATGCTAGTGGCGATCTACACTTCTTACCATATAGTGCTTCGAATGGCGCCGTCTGGATACTGGCTTGATAGCTGTTGTTGTATGAGAACTCAACTAAGTGCAGGTGGCTTTTCCAAGATCCTCCAAAATCTAGAGTGTAAGCTCGTAACATATCTTCCAAAGTCTGAATTATCCTCTCTGATTGCCCGTCCGTCTGCGGATGGTAAGCCGTGCTAAATCTTAACTTGGTACCCAGACTATGATGTAAGCTCTTCCAGAAATATGATGTAAAGCGGGTATCTCGGTCTGACACAATACTGACAGGAGACTCCATGCTGCCTGACTATCTGCTGTATATACAACTCTGCCAACTTTTCTGTAGATTGCCCCTACTCTGAAAGGAAAAAAATGTGCCACCTTTGTAAGCCGATCTACTATCACCCAAATAGCATCTTTACCACTTGGTGATCTCGGTAAACCGGTCACAAAGTCCATTGTAATATGCTACCATTTCCATTCCGGGATGGGAAGCGGTTGCAATAATCCAGCTGGCCTCTGCTGTTCTGCCTTTACCTGCTGACATATCAAGCAACGGAAAACAAACCTAGCTATATTCTCTTCATTCCGTTCCACCAGAAGTGCTGCTTGATATCTTGGTACATCTTGGTCCCTCCAGGATGTATAGAATACTGGGAACTGTGAGCTTCTATCATAACTTCCTGTCTAATATCTCCACTAGGCACACATAGACGTGATCCAAACCTAAGCGTACCATCTTCGTGAATTTGCATCTCCTTCCTGAGCCCTGACTCATATTCTGTCCTAAGCTTCTGAATCCTTGGGTCTTGTGTCCTGGGCCGCCTTGATCCTGCCTACCAAGTCGGATTGAACTTGTAGACTCGCCAGAATTCCTACATCACTAGGAAGTATAACTTCAATGCCCATCTCCTGAAGTTCTTCTAAGATGTGCTTCTGCGTTGTCAACATAAATGCGCCGCCTCTTCTGCTGAGAGCGTCTGCTACTACATTCGCCTTGCCTGGATGATACTGAAGCTCCACGTCATAATCCTTGATCAGCTCTAGCCATCTTCTCTGTCTCATGTTCAGCTCCTTCTGAGTAAAGATGTACTTCAGACTTTTGTGGTCTGTGTACATGTCTACTCGGTCACCATATAAGTAATGCCTCCATAGCTTCAAAGCAAATACTACTGCCGCCAACTCTAAATCATGAGTTGGATAATTCTTCTCGTGGTCTCGAAGCTGCCTAGATGCATATGCTATCACCTTTCCGTGCTGCATGAGGACACATCCAAGTCCTTTACCTGACGCATCACAATATACAGTAAAACCTCCGGGCCCAACTGGTAATGTAAGGATAGGCGCTGATATCAACTTCTGCTTCAGATTCTCAAATGATGCCTAACATTCTGTCGACCAAACAAATGGCACATCCTTCCGGGTCAAGCGAGTCATGGGTGCTGAAAGCCTTACAAAGTCTGACACAAACCTTCTGTAATATCCTGCCAATCCTAAAAAACTCCGAACATCAGCTACGATCTTGAGTACTGGCCAGCTCTCTACTGCTTCTACCTTCTTGGGATCTACTGCTACTCCAGCTCCTGATACGATATGACCCAAAAATGAAATAGTGATCCGTCCAGAACTCACACTTGCTGAGCTTGGCATACAACTGGTTCTCTCTTAGAACCTGCAACACTTTCCTGAGGTGGTCTTCATGCTCCTCTTCACTAGCAGAGTATACAAGAATGTCGTCGAGAAACACCATGACAAACTGATCTAAGTACGGCATAAAGATACGGTTCATCAAATCCATGAATATAGCTGGAGCATTGGTCAAACCAAACGACATTACTAAGAATTCATAATGTCCATACTTCGACCTGAATGCTGTCTTGGGAATGTCTTCCTTTCGAACCCTCACTTGATGGTACCCTGAACGAAGATCTATCTTGGAGAAAAACTCTAGCCCTGCTCAACTGATCAAATAAGTCGTCGATCCTTGGTAATGGATACTTGTTCTTTACTGTTGCCGCGTTAAGCTTCCTGTAGTCGATACACAATCTGGATGATCCATCCTTCTTCCCCACAAGTACCACTGGCGCTGCCCATGGCGATATGCTAGCTTGGATGAACTTTTTCTCCTTCAATTCCTCTATATGCTGATATACCTTGGCTGCTCCAAATCCGCCATTCTGTAAACCCGATCTGATATCGGTTTAGTCCCAGGTGCCAATTCTATACTGAACTCAATATCTCTAACCGGGGGTAGACCTGAAAGTTCTTCGGGAAATACGTCTAGAAATTCTTCAACTACCTTCGGAACCTGAACTTCTTCCTTTGCTGTTATTACTCCCTGCTCTTACTGAGTTGCCTCTGATCTGACTAAGGTGAATCTCTTCATGCCTGGAATATCGAAAGATACACTCCTGCTACGACAATCTATTATCGCATGACTGTCTTTCAGCCAGTCCATGCCTAAGATAACGTCGAAATTTCCAACAGGAAATTCTATCAACTGGGCGGGTAAGGAATGCCCGCAAACTACAACACTACACGCTAGAATAACTCTACTAACTCCTACGAGCCCATTACCAGTGAGTATATTCAACCTTCCCTGGCAATGCCTCGAACTCCATTCCTAGCCGTGTCGCAAATTGTGCAGATATAAATGAGTGTGATGCTCCCGAATCAAACAATGCTACTGCGGGATATGAGGCGACGAGAATGTTACCTGCCACAACATCTCCTGATGCTAATGCCTCCTCCAAGGACAGTGTGAATGCCTGTCCTCGACCTCCTTGCTGGTTCCCATGCTGTGGCCTAGCCTGGTGCTGCTGCTGTCCCCTGCCTTGATGATGCTGGGGTGGTCTATGCTGGTGTTGCTGCATCGGCGGTCCCTGCTGCCGAAACATCTGAGCCTGCGGCATTAACGGACGCTGGGCCAATGGTCTCACTGCCATTGCTGGTCCTCGATACTGCCCTGCCCCTAGTGCTGGCAGAGCAGGAAACTGCTGCACTGGTCCTCCTGACCTCGAATTCATGGGACATGTGGTAACCCGATGGTCTGGATTTCCACATATCAGACATAGTCCATTCAATGTCCGACACACATCTCTAGTGTGCCCCATCTTCCACAATAAGTGCAGCCCGCCGGGGGTTGCTGGTTCTTCCTCTGTTGTTGTTGCTGCTGCCTGGGTGGTGGTGCCGGTCCTCGTATCGCCACATCGTGGATACGAATGCCAGTGGATGGTGCTGTAGTTCGGGGCGCTGCTCCCCCTCCTCCTTCAATCTGACTGTGGGATCTCTTCTGACCCCCAGTCCTCACCGCAAGCCTCTGAATGGTGATTTCATGCCTTTGAATTGCCGTCAATATCTCATCAAAAGTCTGGTAATTGTGTCCCTCTATCAATTGCAAGAGCTCAAGATGAAACCCTTGCTGAAATCTCATAGCCCTCTGGCGCTCCGTTGCTACCATCTCTGGGGCAAACCTACTCAATCTGCAGAACTTCCGCTGCGTAAGCATCTACCGTCTTGCCAGCCTGCCTGAGGCTGATAAACTTCTGTTGTAGCTCAAACTGTGCCACAACTCCATAGTACTTGGTCTTGAATCTTGCGGTAAAATCGTCCCAAGCAATAGGACGTCTGATACCTACTTCCTCTGATTCCCACCAGTCACGTGCGAGATCCTGGAGTAACAACTTTACTAGATCCACACGTTCTTCTGCCGGCACCTTAGCTGCGGTCAGAATAGCCTCCATATCCTTAAGCCATGCATCTGCTGAGATGGCATCCTCCGTGCCCTCGAATCGGCGAGGGTTGTACTTGCAAAACCTGGCTGATGCTCCTGAATCTGGCCTTACCCCTCTTTCCAATGCTGTCTGCAATCCTTGGTTGAGTAGCACATTCTGCTCTTGTAGCTGAGTGTGCATGCATTGCTGGGCCAACATATGATGTTGCTGAGTAGCATCATTCCTCTCATGATCTCCAGAAGGGCTGGTGTGTCTACTTGGGTAGGTGGAACTGTCGGTGGTGGTGGAACATCCGGATACTGCGACCCAGCCGCTGGTTCCACTATCACTTCTTCCTGGGTGGCCTCTTGAGTTAGTACCGGCCCTTGTTGTTGACCAACAGGGTCAGGTTGTCCATGTTGCTGTCCATGTTGTGGCTGCCCAGCTCTGACAGGTGCGGACGAGGTACCCCTAAGAAAAGGGACAAGAGAACAATCAAACGACCGGACATGAAGGATCAACGAAGTCAAAGGATATTGGAATGTCAAGCTAGAGTTGAGAGTAACGAATCAATGAGATCAAAGGGAAACATGTGTGATTGAGACATCCTATAAATCAAAATACCCCACAAGTCTGAAATCAGACCTGCATGGGCCACCACTAAAACCTTGTCACGCCCCAGAACCAGAACACTGGAGAGCGGGGGAATGACTCAGCCAGCTACGTATTACGGGTAGATGAATACCGTATAATACGATCAATGTTGTCTAACCAGACGAGGTGGTGCATACTGACATAAAAGTCTTACTATGGTCATTATACATCTATTGTCTCAATCATTCAAACAAGAAACAGTAATAGAGAACATGTAGATAAAGCAGTAAGGCGTCCCAAACGCTCTGTCAAAATGTTCTTGATATCTGGCTTTACAAAACATAGCCAGATTGATGTAGCAAAAGTATACACAATAGTTATCAGCTGCAGTCTGACTTTAATTACAATTTTGTGAAAGTAAGTACAAGACGATCCGACTAACATGTCGGTGCCAAACGGCAAGGTATAAAGTAGATAACAAAACGAGCGGGGAAGTAAGAAACCCACTCGAGTCCTCCTGCGATCATCCCTCTAGTGTTGACCATCTTGGAGGTAGAAGTAAGCTGAGTCCTCGGGAACCGGCTCTAAATCTGGCCATGCAAAACCAGAGAGGTTAGACCTCTAATAGCAAGTACCACAAGGGAGCACGACATGAGAACTAAAACCAGTAATGAAAATATAATAATAGATCTCTGCTTTCCACTAGGATTCACATCACATCACGACACATCGAACCAACCTCCCAACCAAATAAGGACAGAAGTTGGCCCGTCATGTCCTGATATTCTGATCATCCCAGTTAGGTAACAGAGTAGGTACAGTGCACAAACAAATCATTTTGAACGGCCAATCAAATCCTACGGCTTGCTATTTTGAGTCCCAAGTTGTCCTGGAATTATGCAATTAGGGATTCCTCAGTTCTTACTATGTGCGAGCAAGGCTAGTCGATCCAGTCAATCAATTGCGCCAATCATGAATTAGACGAGTCCCAGCGGGACGCCCGTCATCAATATACAATATAAATAATAATATAAGCAGATACTGTTCCCTGTCCGTGTGGCAGGTTTACAGTATCTGTGGGAACCAGCCGGCCCGTCGGGTACTACTTGTCCCAAGGGGGCTGCCATGTAAGAACTCGGGAATCCATTCTCTCCATGCAATCATTATTTTATTTAACTTAATAGTCCCTATGTTGAGTGAAATCCATGCCGTGGATCATGGTCATTCAAATGAGTACTTTCGTACGAGGTACGATATGCACAACTTTACAACTATACCAGTGCGGTTAGGTTGCAGGTCTTACATAGCGTAATGCAACAATCAAATCTAACCACGGTAATCATGCCTTGACCATAAAGTACACATGCTTCTTTTGTAGAAAATAAATAAGTAAATAAATAAATAAATAGATTGAAGCCTGCATGTGCATGTATGTCAATATTCGGAATCAGCCAGTCGATTACAATAGTTCATAACATGAACGTGTCTTATTTATTTAATTCAATAAGACGACTAGCCAGCTCTTAGTTCCGACTAGGAACGCATGATCAATTTAGTCAAGATAACCATTATTATCAATGGTGACAAGGCATGAAAGTCAATTAGCATTAAAAGGGGGTCGAGTCTATAACTCTCATGGTCAAGTCCCAGTCATACTGGGTATCCCAAAAAAATCAATCGGGACCAAGGCACATTCCACATAACAATTGATATTAACAATATTATCATATCATGATTTATCGAGTTTATGTCAAAAGGCGTAAGGATATAAAATGGACGTTAAATATCTAATAAGATATCAATATACAGGGCTATAGAAGATCCAGGGATAAATAGGCTACTCTCATGTCAGCCTACGCTCATGTCAGCGTACGCTCAGGTCATGCTACGCTCAGGTCAAGCTAGCGTATGAACTCCATACGACCCCTAGTCACCCAAGTGAGAGTATGCAAGACATACGCTCCAAAAAGGCAGCGTATGAACCCCATACGACTCCTCACTATCCAAGTGAGCGTATGCAAGTCATACGCTCCCAAAAGGCAGCGTATGGACTCCATACGACTCCTGACCATTCAAGTCAGCGTATGCAAGTCATACGCTCCCAAAAGGCAGCGTATGGACTCCATACGACTCCTGACCATTCAAGTCAGCGTATGCAAGTCATACGCTCCCAAAAGGGAGCGTATGAACTCCATACGACTCCTGACCATTCAAGTCAGCGTATGCAAGTCATACGCTCCCAAAAGGCAGCGTATGGACTCCATACGACTCCTGACCTTTCAAGTCAGCGTATGCAAGTCATACGCTCCCAAAAGGTAGCGTATGAACTCCATACGACATACGCTTCCAAAAGGTAGTGTATGCAAGACACACGCTACCTAAAAAGGTAGCGTATGGACTCCATACTGCGCTGCGCTAAAGAGCGCGCACAGCTCAGTGACGCAAGCTAAAAAGCTAGCATACACTGCTCACTGTCTTCTTCAAACAGCAAGAACTCCATGGTTGCACCCCAAAGCTTCAAAAGTCCATAACTTGGTCCAAACAAGTCCAAAGCCAACTTTCCAAAGGTCAAAATTGGTAGAATAAAACTCTCTACAACATAGAACCATCAAAACTTGCAAACAAAGAAGTTTGATAGATCAAAACCTACCAAACTCCGAAATAACTTATTTCTAGATCTACAAAAATTAAGACTTCGAAATGAAAAATGCCAAGTTCTAAACTTTCTTAGGATCTTGCGAGAAAGATAATGAACTACAAAACATGGGTTCTCATGGGGAGCAAGTTGTACTTGCCTACGGTTTGGTAGGTGGAGAGAGTAATGAAGAAGAAGAAGAGGAGTAATGGTGAGAATGTGAGTTTATGAGGAGAGGAAAGAGATGTAAAGCTTTAAATAGAAAAGGGGTGGTAGGTGGGAGTTGGGCCGGGTCCAATGGGTCGGGTTGTAGGGGATCCAACCAAAGCCAACCCGAACCCAAAGCCTAGCTAAAGCAGGGAATAAAAGCAGGAATTAAAGTGCAGAAATAAAATTGCATAAATATAATTGCAGGAAATAAATTAACATAAAATTTAAAGAGCAGATTAATTGATTAACAAGAAATTAAAGGAATTTAAATACAGGATAATACATGATAAATATTAAATAAATACACATGAGTTGTACATGTATAAAAATACACATTCTGGGAACGGGGAGTGACATCTCTACCCTCCTTAGAAAAATTTAGTCCTCGGAATTTCAAATCCAAGCAGGATAGAAACATCGGGGCTAAACTAATCTAAGTACGAGCAATTAAATGAAGCAATCATTTTACAATGTCCTTAACAAGTAACATATCTATACTTAACAATCTACGATATAAGCAATTCTACCCATACGGTGATAAGCATGAGGAATCAAGACAATCAAGGTACACAGAAAAAGATATACCTTGTGAGTCAAACAGATGTGGATACCGTGATCGGATATCATCCTCACGTTCCCACGTTGACTCTTCCAAAGAGTGATGACCCCAAGCAACCCGGACAGGTTAATTGTTCCGGTTCTTGAGTATCTTCTCTCTTCGGTCCAAGATGGACACAGGCTGCTCCTCGTAAGACAGGTTGGTACCAACAACCAGTTCTGAATGATCGAGGATATGGCTGGGGTCCGATACATACCTTCGCAATTGAGATACATGAAACACGTCATGCACCTCTCGTAACGAAGGTGGAAGGGACAAACGATAAGCAACATCGCCTACCCTATCAAGAATAACAAATGGGCCTACGTATCGTGGACTCAACTTCCCGCGAACGCCAATCTAATGACCCACGGGTAGGTGAGATCCGCAAGAACACGTGGTCCCCAACAGAAAACTCTAGCGGCCTACGATGCTGGTCCGCCAATGACGATGCCGATCCTGCGCAACACGAAGTCCGCTCTCTAATTCCCTTAATCACTTCAACCGTATGGATAATCATTTCCGGGCCTAGCATCTTTCTTTCCCCGATATCATCCCATGCTAGTGGCGATCTACACTTCTTACCATATAGTGCTTCGAATGGCGCCGTCTGGATACTGGCTTGATAACTGTTGTTGTATGAGAACTCAACTAAGTGCAGGTGGCTTTTCCAAGATCCTCCAAAATCCAGAGTGTAAGCTCGCAACATATCTTCCAAAGTCTGAATTATCCTCTCTGATTGCCCGTCCGTCTGCGGATGGTAAGCCGTGCTAAATCTTAACTTGGTACCCAGACTATGATGTAAGCTCTTCCAGAAATATGATGTAAAGCGGGTATCTCGGTCTGACACAATACTGACGGGGACTCCATGCTGCCTGACTATCTGCTGCATATACAACTCTGCCAACTTTTCTGTAGATTGCCCCTACTCTGAAAGGAAGAAAATGTGCCACCTTTGTAAGCCGATCTACTATCACCCAAATAGCATCTTTACCACTTGGTGATCTCGGTAAACCGGTCACAAAGTCCATTGTAATATGCTCCTATTTCCTATTCCGGAATGGGAAGCGGTTGCAATAATCCAGCTGGCCTCTGCTGTTCTGCCTTTACCTGCTGACATATCAAGCAACGGAAAACAAACCTAGCTATCTTCCTCTTCATTCCGTTCCTACCAGAAGTGCTGCTTGATATCTTGGTACATCTTGGTCCCTCCAGGATGTATAGAATACTGGGAACTGTGAGCTTCTATCATAACTTCCTGTCTAATATCTCCACTAGGCACACATAGACGTGATCCAAACCTAAGCGTACCATCTTCGTGAATTTGCATCTCCTTCCTGAGCCCTGACTCACATTCTGTCCTAAGCTTCTGAATCCTTGGGTCTTGTGCCTGGGCCGCCTTGATCCTGCCTACCAAGTCGGATTGAACTTGTAGACTCGCCAGAATTCCTACATCACTAGGAAGTATAACTTCAATGCCCATCTCCTGAAGTTCTTCTAAGATGTGCTTCTGCGTTGTCAACATAAATGCGCCGCCTCTTCTGCTGAGAGCGTCTGCTACTACATTCGCCTTGCCTGGATGATACTGAAGCTCCACGTCATAATCCTTGATCAGCTCTAGCCATCTTCTCTGCCTCATGTTCAGCTCCTTCTGAGTAAAGATGTACTTCAGACTTTTGTGGTCTGTGTACATGTCTACTCGGTCACCATATAAGTAATGCCTCCATAGCTTCAAAGCAAATACTACTGCCGCCAACTCTAAATCATGAGTTGGATAATTCTTCTCGTGGTCTCGAAGCTGCCTAGATGCATATGCTATCACCTTTCCGTGCTGCATGAGGACACATCCAAGTCCTTTACCTGACGCATCACAATATACAGTAAAACCTCCGGGCCCAACTGGTAATGTAAGGATAGGCGCTGATATCAACTTCTGCTTCAGATTCTCAAATGATGCCTAACATTCTGTCGACCAAACAAATGGCACATCCTTCCGGGTCAAGCGAGTCATGGGTGCTGAAAGCCTTGCAAAGTCTGACACAAAGCTTCTGTAATATCCTGCCAATCCCAAAAAACTCCGAACATCAGCTACGATCTTGAGTACTGGCCAGCTCTCTACTGCTTCTACCTTCTTGGGATCCACTGCTACTCCAGCTCCTGATACGATATGACCCAAAAATGAAATGTGATCCGTCCAGAACTCACACTTGCTGAGCTTGGCATACAACTGGTTCTCTCTTAGAACCTGCAACACTTTCCTGAGGTGGTCTTCATGCTCCTCTTCACTAGCAGAGTATACAAGAATGTCGTCGAGAAACACCATGACAAACTGATCTAAGTACGGCATAAAGATACGGTTCATCAAATCCATGAATATAGCTGGAGCATTGGTCAAACCAAACGGCATTACTAAGAATTCATAATGTCCATACTTCGACCTGAATGCTGTCTTGGGAATGTCTTCCTTTCGAACCCTCACTTGATGGTACCCTGAACGAAGATCTATCTTGGAAAAAACTCTAGCCCTGCTCAACTGATCAAATAAGTCGTCGATCCTTGGTAATGGATACTTGTTCTTTACTGTTGCCAGCGTTAAGCTTCCTGTAGTCGATACACAATCTGGATGATCCATCCTTCTTCCCCACAAGTACCACTGGCGCTGCCCATGGCGATATGCTAGCTTGGATGAACTTTTTCTCCTTCAATTCCTCTATATGCTGATATACCTTGGGCCTGCTCCAAATCCGCCATTCTGTAAACCCGATCTGATATCGGTTTAGTCCCAGGTGCCAATTCTATACTGAACTCAATATCTCTAACCGGGGGTAGACCTGAAAGTTCTTCGGGAAATACGTCTAGAAATTCTTCAACTACCTTCGGAACCTGAACTTCTTCCTTGCTGTTATTACTCCCTGCTCTTGCTGAGTTGCCTCTGATCTGACTAAGGTGAATCTCTTCATGCCTGGAATATCGAAAGATACACTCCTGCTACGACAATCTATTATCGCATGACTGTCTTTCAGCCAGTCCATGCCTAAGATAACGTCGAAATTTCCAACAGGAAATTCTATCAACTGGGCGGGTAAGGAATGCCCGCAAACTACAACACTACACGCTAGAATAACTCTACTAACTCCTACGAGCCCATTACCAGTGAGTATATTCAACCTTCCTGGCAATGCCTCGAACTCCATTCCTAGCCGTGTCGCAAATTGTGCAGATATAAATGAGTGTGATGCTCCCGAATCAAACAATGCTACTGCGGGATATGAGGCGACGAGAATGTTACCTGCCACAACATCTCCTGATGCTAATGCCTCCTCCAAGGACAGTGTGAATGCCTGTCCTCGACCTCCTTGCTGGTTCCCATGCTGTGGCCTAGCCTGGTGCTGCTGCTGTCCCCTGCCCTGATGATGCTGGGGTGGTCTATGCTGGTGTTGCTGCATCGGCGGTCCCTGCTGCCGAAACATCTGAGCCTGCGCATTAACGGACGCTGGGCCAATGGTCTCACTGCCATTGCTGGTCCTCGATACTTGCCCTGCCCCTGGTGCTGGCAGAGCAGGAAACTGCTGCACTGGTCCTCCTGACCTCGAATTCATGGGACATGTGGTAACCCGATGGTCCTGGATTTCCACATATCAGACATAGTCCATTCAATGTCCGACACACATCTCTAGTGTGCCCCATCTTCCACAATAAGTGCAGCCCGCCGGGGGTTGCTGGTTCTTCCTCTGTTGTTGTTGCTGCTGCCTGGGTGGTGGTGCCGGTCCTCGTATCGCCACATCAGTGGATACGAATGCCAGTGGATGGTGCTGTTGTTCGGGGCGCTGCTCCCCCTCCTCCTTCAATCTGACTGTGGGATCTCTTCTGACCCCCAGTCCTCACCGCAAGCCTCTGAATGGTGATTTCATGCCTTTGAATTGCCGTCAATATCTCATCAAAAGTCTGGTAATTGTGTCCCTCTATCAATTGCAAGAGCTCAAGATGAAACCCTTGTGAAATCTCATAGCCCTCTGGCGCTCCGTTGCTACCATCTCTGGGGCAAACCTACTCAATCTGCAGAACTCCGCTGCGTAAGCATCTACCGTCTTGCCCTGCCTGCCTGAGGCTGATAAACTTCTGTTGTAGCTCAAACTGTGCCACAACTCCATAGTACTTGGTCTTGAATCTTGCGGTGAAATCGTCCCAAGCAATAGGACGTCTGATACCTACTTCCTCTGATTCCCACCAGTCACGTGCGAGATCCTGGAGTAACAACTTTACTAGATCCACACGTTCTTCTGCCGGCACCTTAGCTGCGGTCAGAATAGCCTCCATATCCTTAAGCCATGCATCTGCTGAGATGGCATCCTCCGTGCCCTCGAATCGGCGAGGGTTGTACTTGCAAAACCTGGCTGATGCTCCTGAATCTGGCCTTACCCCTCTTTCCAATGCTGTCTGCAATCCTTGGTTGAGTAGCACGTTCTGCTCTTGTAGCTGAGTGTGCATGCGTTGCTGGGCCAACATATGATGTTGCTGAGTAGCATCATTCCTCTCATGATCTCCAGAAGGGCTGGTGTGTCTACTTGGGTAGGTGGAACTGTCGGTGGTGGTGGAACATCCGGATACTGCGACCCAGCCGCTGGTTCCACTATCACTTCTTCCTGGGTGGCCTCTTGAGTTAGTACCGGCCCTTGTTGTTGACCAACAGGGTCAGGTTGTCCATGTTGCTGTCCATGTTGTTGCTGCCCAGCTCTGACAGGTGCGGACGAGGTGCCCCTAAGAAAAGGGACAAGAGAACAATCAAACGACCGGACATGAAGGATCAACGAAGTCAAAGGATATTGGAATGTCAAGCTAGAGTTGAGAGTAACGAATCAATGAGATCAAAGGGAAACATGTGTGATTGAGACATCCTATAAATCAAAACACCCCAAGTCTGAAATCAGACCTGCATGGGCCACCACTAAAACCTTGTCACGCCCCAGAACCAGAACACTGGAGAGCGGGGGAATGACTCAGCCAGCTACGTATTACGGGTAGATGAATACCGTATAATACGATCAATGTTGTCTAACCAGACGAGGGGGTGCATACTACATAAAAGTCTTACTATGGTCATTATACATCTATTGTCTCAATCATTCAAACAAGAAACAGTTAGAGAACATGTAAGATAAAGCAGTAAGGCGTCCCAAACGCTCTGTCAAAATGTTCTTGATATCTGGCTTTACAAAACATAGCCAGATTGATGTAGCAAAAGTATACACAATTGTTATCAGCTGCAGTCTGACTTTAATTACAATTTTGTGAAAGTAAGTACAAGACGATCCGACTAACATGTCGGTGCCAAACGGCAAGGTATAAAGTAGATAACAAACGAGCGGGGAAATAAGAAACCCACTCGAGTCCTCCTGCGATCATCCCTCTAGTGTTGACCATCTTGGAGGTAGAAGTAAGCTGAGTCCTCGGGAACCGGCTCTAAATCTGGCCATGCAAAACCAGAGAGGTTAGACCTCTAATAGCAAGTACCACAAGGGAGCACGACATGAGAACTAAAACCAGTAATGAGAAATATAATAATAGATCTCTGCTTTCCACTAGGATTCACATTACATCACGACACATCGAACCAACCTCCCAACCAAATAAGGACAGAAGTTGGCCGTCATGTCCTGATATTCTGATCATCCCAGTTAGGTAACAGAGTAGGTACAGTGCACAAACAAATCATTTTGAACGGCCAATCAAATCCTACGGCTTGCTATTTTGAGTCCCAAGTTGTCCTGGAATTATGCAATTAGGGATTCCTCAGTTCTTACTATGTGCGAGCAAGGCTAGTCGATCCAGTCAATCAATTGCGCCAATCATGAATTAGACGAGTCCCAGCGGGACGCCCGTCATCAATATACAATATACAATAATAATAAGCAGATACTGTTCCCTGCCCGTGTGGCAGGTTTACAGTATCTGTGGGAACCAGCCGGCCCGTCGGGTACTACTTGTTCCAAGGGGGCTGCCATGTAAGAACTCGGGAATCCATTCTCTCCATGCAATTATTATTTTATTTAACTTAATAGTCCCTATGTTGAGTGAAATCCCATGCCGTGGATCATGGTCATTCAAATGAGTACTTTCGTACGAGGTACGATATGCACAACTTTACAACTATACCAGTGCGGTTAGGTTGCAGGTCTTACATAGCGTAATGCAACAATCAAATCTAACCACGGTAATCATGCCTTGACCATAAAGTACACATGCTTCTTTTGTAGAAAATAATAAGTAAATAAATAAATAAATAGATTGAAGCCTGCATGTGCATGTATGTCATATTCGGATCAGCCAGTCGATTACAATAGTTCATAACATGAACGTGTCTCATTTATTTAATTCAATAAGACGACTAGCCAGTCTCTTAGTTCCGACTAGGAACGCATGATCAATTTAGTCAAGATAACCATTATTATCAATGGTGACAAGGCATGAAAGTCAATTAGCATTAAAAGGGGGTCGAGTCTATAACTCTCATGGTCAAGTCCCAGTCATACTGGGTATCCCAAAAAAATCAATCGGGACACAAGGCACATTCCACATAACAATTGATATTAACAATATTATCATATCATGATTTATCGAGTTTATGTCAAAGGCGTAAGGATATAAATGGACGTTAAATATCTAATAAGATATCAATATACAGGGCTATAGAAGATCCAGGGTAAATAGGCTACTCTCATGTCAGCCTACGCTCATGTCAGCGTACGCTCAGGTCATGCTACGCTCAGGTCAAGCTAGCGTATGAACTCCATACGACCCCTAGTCACCCAAGTGAGCGTATACAAGACATACGCTCCAAAAAGGCAGCGTATGAACCCCATACGACTCCTCACTATCCAAGTGAGCGTATGCAAGTCATACGCTCCCAAAACGGCGTATGGACTCCATACGACTCCTGACCATTCAAGTCAGCGTATGCAAGTCATACGCTCCCAAAAGGTAGCGTATGGACTCCATACGACTCCTGACCATTCAAGTCAGCGTATGCAAGTCATACGCTCCAAAAGGCAGCGTATGGACTCCATACGACTCCTGACCTTTCAAGTCAGCGTATGCAAGCCTACGCTCCCAAAAGGTAGCGTATGAACTCCATACGACATACGCTTCCAAAGGTAGTGTATGCAAGACACACGCTACCTAAAAAGGTACGTATGGACTCCATACTGCGCTGCGCTAAAGAGCGCGCACAGCTCAGTGACGCAAGCTAAAAAGCTAGCATACACTGCTCACGGTCTTCTTCAAACAGCAAGAACTTCATGGTTGCACCCAAAGCTTCAAAAGTCCATAACTTGGTCCAAAAAAGTCCAAAGCCAACTTTCCAAAGGTCAAAATTGGGTAGAATAAAACTCTCTACAACATAGAACCATCAAAACTTACAAACAAAGAAGTTTGATAGATCAAAACCACCAAACTCCGAAAATAACTCATTTCTAGATCTACAAAAATTAAGACTTCGAAATGAAAAATGCCAAGTTCTAAACTTTCTTAGGATCTTGCGAGAAAGATAAATGAACTACAAAATGGGTTTCTCATGGGAGCAAGTTACTTGCCTACGGTTTGGTAGGTAAGAGAGTATGAAGAAGAAGAAGAGGAGTAATGGTGAGAATGGAGTTTATGAGAAGAGAAGAGATGTAAGCTTTAAATAGAAAAGGGGTGGTAGGTGGGAGTTGGGCCGGGTCCAATGGGTCGGTTGTAGGGGATCCAACCAAGCCAACCCGAACCAAAGCCTAGCTAAAGCAGGGAATAAAGCAGGAATTAAAGTGCAGAAATAAAATTGCATAAATATAATTGCAGGAATAAATTAACATAAAAATTTAAAGAGCAGATTAATTGATTAACAAGAAATTAAAGGAATTTAAATACAGGATAATACATGATAAATATTAAATAAATACACATGAGTTGTACATGTATAAAAATACACATTCTGGGAACGGGGAGTGACATCTCTACCCTCTTAGAAAAATTTCGTCCTCGGAATTTCAAATCCAAGCAGGATAGAACATCGGGGCT
Organism: Iris pallida; assembly: GCA_029216955.1. NCBI lineage: Eukaryota > Viridiplantae > Streptophyta > Magnoliopsida > Asparagales > Iridaceae > Iris > Iris pallida. Next base: position 30,952 of record JANAVB010022426.1, read on the forward strand.
AAACTAATCTAAGTACGAGCAATTAAATGAGCAATCATTTTACAATGTCCTTAACAAGTAACATATCTATACTTAACAATCTACGATATTAAGCAATTCTACCCATACGGTGATAATGAGGAATCAAGACAATCAAGGTACACAGAAAAAGATATACCTTGTGAGTCAAACAGTGTGGATACCGTGATCGGATATCATCCTCACGTTTCCACGTTGACTCTCCCAAAGAGTGATGACCCCAAGCAACCCGGACAAGGTTAATTGTTCGGTTCTTGAGTATCTTCTCTCTTCGTCCAAGATGGACACAGGCTGCTCCTCGTAAGAAAGGTTGGTACCAACAACCAGTTCTGAATGATCGAGGATATGGCTGGGGTCCGATACATACCTTCGCAATTGAGATACATGAAACCGTCATGCACCTCTCGTAACGAAGGTGGAAGGGACAAACGATAAGCAACATCGCCTACCCTATCAAGAATAACAAATGGGCCTACGTATCGTGGACTCAACTTCCCGCGAACGCCAAATCTAATGACCCACGGGTAGGTGAGATCCGCAAGAACCGTGGTCCCCAACAGAAAACTCTAGCGGCCTACGATGCTGGTCCGCCCATGACGATGCTGATCCTGCGTAACACGAAGTCGCTCTCTATTCCCTTAATCACTTCAACCGTCTGGATATCATTTCCGGGCCTAGCATCTTTCTTTCCCGATATCATCCCATGCTAGTGGCGATCTACCTTCTTACCATATAGTGCTTCGAATGGCGCCGTCTGGATACTGGCTGATAACTGTTGTTGTATGAGAACTCAACTAAGTGCAGGTGGCTTTTCCAGATCCTCCAAAATCCAGAGTGTAAGCTCGCAACATATCTTCCAAAGTCTAATTATCCTCTCTGATTGCCCGTCCGTCTGCGGATGGTAAGCCGTGCTAAATCTTAACTTGGTACCCAGACTATGATGTAAGCTCTTCCAGAAATATAATGTAAAGCGGGTATCTCGGTCTGACACAATACTGACGGGGACTCCATGCTGCCTGACTATCTGCTGCATATACAACTCTGCCAACTTTCTGTAGATTGCCCTACTCTGAAAGGAAAAAATGTGCCACCTTGTTAAGCCGATACTATCACCCAAATAGCATCTTTACCACTTGGTGATCTCGGTAAACCGGTCACAAGACCATATGATATGCTTCCATTTCCATTCCGGGATGGGAAGCGTTGCAATAATCCAGCTGGCCTTGCTGTTCTGCCTTTACCTGCTGATATATCAAGCAACGGAAAACAAACCTAGCTATCTTCCTCTTCATTCCGTTCCACCAGAAGTGCTGCTTGATATCTTGGTACATCTTGGTCCCTCTAGGATGTATAGAAATACTGAAACTGTGAGCTTCTATCATAACTTCCTGTCTAATATCTCTACTAGGCACACATAGACGTGATCCAAACCTAAGCGTACCATCTTCGTGAATTTGCATCTCCTTCCTGAGCCCTGACTCACATTCTGTCCTAAGCTTCTGAATCCTTGGGTCTTGTGCCTGGGCCGACTTGATCCTGCCTACCAAGTCGGATTGAACTTGTAGACTCGCCAGAATTCCTACATCACTAGGAAGTATAACTTCAATGCCCATCTCCTGAAGTTCTTCTAAGATGTGCTTCTGCGTTGTCAACATAAATGCGCCGCCTCTTCTGCTGAGAGCGTCTGCTACTACATTCGCCTTGCCTGGATGATACTGAAGCTCCACGTCATAATCCTTGATCAGCTCTAGCCATCTTCTCTACCTCATGTTCAGCTCCTTCTGAGTAAAGATGTACTTCAGACTTTTGTGGTCTGTGTACATGTCTACTCGGTCACCATATAAGTAATGCCTCTATAGCTTCAAAGCAAATACTATGCCGCCAACTCTAAATCATGAGTTGGATAATTCTTCTCGTGGTCTCGAAGCTGCCTAGATGCATATGCTATCACCTTTCTGTGCTGCATGAGGACACATCCAAGTCCTTTACCTGACGCATCACAATATACAGTAAAACCTCCGGGCCCAACTGGTAATGTAAGGATAGGCGCTGATATCAACTTCTGCTTCAGATTCTCAAATGATGCCTGACATTCTGTCGACCAAACAAATGGCACATCCTTCCGGGTCAAGCGAGTCATGGGTGCTGAAAGCCTTGCAAAGTCTGACACAAACCTTCTGTAATATCCTGCCAATCCCAAAAAACTCCGAACATCAGCTACGGTCTTGAGTACTGGCCAACTCTCTACTGCTTCTACCTTCTTGGGATCCACTGCTACTCCAGCTCCTGATACGATATGACCCAAAAATGAAATGTGATCCGTCCAGAACTCACACTTGCTGAGCTTGGCATACAACTGGTTCTCTCTTAGAACCTGCAACACTTTCCTGAGGTGGTCTTCATGCTCTCTTCACTAGCAGAGTATACAAGAATGTCGTCGAGAAACACCATGACAAACTGATCTAAGTACGGCATAAAGATACGGTTCATCAAATCCATGAATATAGCTGGAGCATTGGTCAAACCAAACGGCATTACTAAGAATTCATAATGTCCATACTTCGACCTGAATGCTGTCTTGGGAATGTCTTCCTTTCGAACCCTCACTTGATGGTACCCTGAACGAAGATCTATCTTGGAGAAAACTCTAGCCCTGCTCAACTGATCAAATAAGTCGTCGATCCTTGGTAATGGATACTTGTTCTTTACTGTTGCCGCGTTAAGCTTCTGTAGTCGATACACAATCTGGATGATCCATCCTTCTTCCCCACAAGTACCACTGGTGCTGCCCATGGCGATATGCTAGCTTGGATGAACTTTTTCTCCTTCAATTCCTCTATATGCTGATATACCTTGGCCTGCTCCAAATCCGCCATTCTGTAAACCCGATCTGATATCGGTTTAGTCCCAGGTGCCAATTCTATACTGAACTCAATATCTCTAACCGGGGGTAGACCTGGAAGTTCTTCGGGAAATACGTCTAGAAATTCTTCAACTACCTTCGAACCTGAACTTCTTCCATTGCTGTTATTACTCCCTGCTCTTGCTGAGTTGCCTCTGATCTGACTAAGGTGAATCTCTTCATGCCTGGAATATCGAAAGATACACTCCTGCTACGACAATCTATTGTCGCATGACTGTCTTTCAGCCAGTCCATGCCTAAGATAACGTCGAAATTTCCAACAGGAAATTCTATCAACTGGGCGGGTAAGAATGCCCGCAAACTACAACACTACACGCTAGAATAACTCTACTAACTCCTACGAGCCCATTACCAGTGAGTATATTCAACCTCCCTGGCAATGCCTCGAACTCCATTCCTAGCCGTGTCACAAATTGTGCAGATATAAATGAGTGTGATGCTCCCGAATCAAACAATGCTACGGCGGATATGAGGCGACGAGAATGTTACCTGCCACAACATCTCCTGATGCTAATGCCTCCTCCAAGGACAGTGTGAATGCCTGTCCTCGACCTCCTTGCTGGTTCCCATGTGTGGCCTAGCCTGGTGCTGCTGCTGTCCCCTGCCTTGATGATGCTGGGGTGGTCTATGCTGGTGTTGCTGCATCGGCGGTCCCTGCTGCCGAAACATCTGAGCCTGCGGCATTAACGGACTGGGCCAATGGTCTCACTGCTATTGCTGGTCCTCGATACTGTCCTGCCCCTGGTGCTGGCAGAGCAGGAAACTGCTGCACTGGTCCTCCTGACCTCGAATTTATGGGACATGTGGTAACCCGATGGTCTGGATTTCCACATATCAGACATAGTCCATTCAATGTCCGACACACATCTCTAGTGTGCCCCATCTTCCCACAATAAGTGCAGCCCGTCGGGGGTTGCCGGTTCTTCCTCTGTTGTTGTTGCTGTGCCTGATGGTGGTGCCGGTCCTCGTATCGCCACATCGTGGATACGAATGCCAGTGGATGGTGCTGTTGTTCGGGACGCTGCTCTCCCTCCTCCTTCAATCTGACTGTAGGATCTCTTCTGACCCCCAGTCCTCACCGCAAGCCTCTGAATGGTGATTTCATGCCTTTGAATTGCCGTCAATATCTCATCAAAAGTCTGGTAATTGTGTCCCTCTATCAATTGCAAGAGCTCAAGATGAAACCCTTGCTGAAACCTCATAGCCCTCTGGCGCTCCGTTGCTACCATCTCTGGGGCAAACCTACTCAATCTGCAGAACTCCGCTGCGTAAGCATCTACCGTCTTGCCAGCCTGCCTGAGGCTGATAAACTTCTGTTGTAGCTCAAACTGTGCCACAACTCCATAGTACTTGGTCTTGAATCTTGCGGTAAAATCGTCCCAAGCAATAGGACGTCTGATACCTACTTCCTCTGATTTCCACCAGTCACGTGCGAGATCCTGGAGTAACAACTTTACTAGATCCATACGTTCTTCTGCCGGCACCGTAGCTGCGGTCAGAATAGCCTCCATATCCTTAAGCCATGCATCTGCTGAGATGGCATCCTCCGTGCCTTCGAATCGGCGAGGGTTGTACTTGCAAAACCTGGCTGATGCTCCTGAATCTGGCCTTACCCCTCTTTCCAATGCTGTCTGCAATCCTTGGTTGAGTAGCACATTCTGCTCTTGTAGCTGAGTGTGCATGCGTTGCTGGGCCAACATTTGATGTTGCTGAGTAGCATCATTCCTCTCATGATCTCCAGAAGGGCTGGTGTGTCTACTTGGGTAGGTGGAACTGTCGGTGGTGGTGGAACATCCGGATACTGCGACCCAGCCGCTGGTTCCACTATCACTTCTTCCTGGGTGGCCTCTTGAGTTAGTACCGGCCCTTGTTGTTGACCAACAGGGTCAGGTTGTCCATGTTGCTGTCCATGTTGTTGCTGCCCAGCTCTGACAGGTGCGGACGAGGTGCCCCTAAGAAAAGGGACAAGAGAACAATCAAACGACCGGATATGAAGGATCAACGAAGTCAAAGGATATTGGAATGTCAAGCTAGAGTTGAGAGTAACGAATCAATGAGATCAAAGGGAAACATGTGTGATTGAGACATCCTATAAATCAAAACACCCCACAAGTCTGAAATCAGACCTGTATGGGCCACCACTAAAACCTTGTCACGCCCCAGAACCAGAACACTGGAGAGCGGGGAATGACTCGGCCAGCTACGTATTACGGGTAAATGAATACCGTATAATACGATCAATGTTGTCTAACCAAACGAGGGGTGCATACTACATAAAAGTCTTACTATAGTCATTATACATCTATTGTCTCAATCATTCAAACAAGAAACAGTAATAGAGAACATGTATAAAGCAGTAAGGCGTCCCAAACGCTCTGTCAAAATGTTCTTGATATCTGGCTTTACAAAACATAGCCAGATTGATGTAGCAAAAGTATACACAATTGTTATCAGCTGCAGTCTGACTTTAATTACAATTTTGTGAAAGTAAGTACAAGACGATCCGACTAACATGTCGGTGCCAAACGGCAAGGTATAAAGTAGATAACAAAACGAGCGGGGAAGTAAGAAATCCACTCGAGTCCTCCTGCGATCATCCCTCTAGTGTTGACCATCTTGGAGGTAGAAGTAAGCTGAGTCCTCGGGAACCGGCTCTAAATCTGGCCATGCAAAACCAGAGAGGTTAGACCTCTAATAGCAAGTACCACAAGGGAGCACGACATGAGAACTAAAACCAGTAATGAGAATATAATAATAGATCTCTGCTTTCCACTAGGATTCACATCACATCACGATACATCGAACCAACCTCCCAACCAAATAAGGACAGAAGTTGGCCCGTCATGTCCTGATATTCTGATCATCCCAGTTAGGTAACAGAGTAGGTACAGTGTACAAACAAATCATTTTGAATGGCCAATCAAATCCTACGGCTTGCTATTTTGAGTCCCAAGTTGTCCTGGAATTATGCAATTAGGGATTCCTCAGTTCTTACTATGTGCGAGCAAGGCTAGTCGATCCAGTCAATCAATTGCGCCAATCATGAATTAGACGAGTCTCAGCGGGACGCCCGTCATCAATATACAATATACAATAATAATATAAGCAGATACTGTTCCCTGCCCGTGTGGCAGGTTTACAGTATCTGTGGGAACCAGCCGGCCCGTCGGGTACTACTTGTCCCAAGGAAGCTGCCATGTAAGAACTCGGGAATCTATTCTCTCCATGCAATTATTATTTTATTTAAATTAATAGTCCCTATGTTGAGTGAAATCCCATGCCGTGGATCATGGTCATTCAAATGAGTACTTTCGTACGAGGTACGATATGCACAACTTTACAACTATACCAGTGCGGTTAGGTTGCAGGTCTTACATAGCGTAATGCAACAATCAAATCTAACCACGGTAATCATGCCTTGACCATAAAGTATACATGCTTCTTTTGTAGAAAATAAATAAGTAAATAAATAAATAAATAGATTGAAGCCTGCATGTGCATGTATGTCAATATTCGGGATCAGCCAGTCGATTACAATAGTTCATAACATGAACGTGTCTCATTTATTTAATTCAATAAGACTAGCCAGTCTCTTAGTTCCGACTAGGAACGCATGATCAATTTAGTCAAGATAACCATTATTATCAATGGTGACAAGGCATGAAAGTCAATTAGCATTAAAAGGGGGTCGAGTCTATAACTCTCATGGTCAAGTCCCAGTCATACTGGGTATCCCAAAAAAATCAATCGGGACACAAGGCACATTCCACATAACAATTGATATTAACAATATTATCATATCATGATTTATCGAGTTTATGTCAAAAGGCGTAAGGATATAAAATGGACGTTAAATATCTAATAAGATATCAATATACAGGGCTATAGAAGATCCAGGGTAAATAGGCTACTCTCATGTCAGCGTACGCTCAGGTCATGCTACGCTCAGGTCAAGCTAGCATATGAACTCCATACGACCCCTAGTCACCTAAGTGAGCGTATGCAAGACATACGCTCCAAAAAGGCAGCGTATGAACCCCATACAACTCCTCACTATCCAAGTGAGCGTATGCAAGTCATACGCTCCCAAAAGGCCGCGTATAGACTCTATACGACTCCTGACCATTCAAGTCAGCGTATGCAAGTCATACGCTCTCAAAAGGCAGCGTATGGACTCCATACGACTCCTGACCATTCAAGTCAGCGTATGCATGTCATACGCTCCCAAAAGGTAGCGTATGAACTCCATACGACTCCTGACCATTCAAGTCAGCGTATGCAAGTCATACGCTCCCAAAAGGCAGCGTATGGACTCCATACGACTCCTGACCTTTCAAGTCAGCGTATGCAAGTCATACGCTCCCAAAAGGTAGCGTATGAACTCCATACGACATACGCTTCCAAAAGGTAGTGTATGCAAGACACACGCTACCTAAAAAGGTAGCGTATGGACTCCATACTGCGCTGCGCTAAAGAGCGCGCACAGCTTAGTGACGCAAGCTAAAAAGCTAGCATTCACTGCTCACTGTCTTCTTCAAACAGCAAGAACTCCATGGTTGCACCCCAAAGCTTCAAAAGTCCATAACTTGGTCCAAACAAGTCCAAAGCCAACTTTCTAAAGGTCAAAATTGGGTAGAATAAAACTCTCTACAACATAGAACCATCAAAACTTGCAAACAAAGAAGTTTGATAGATCAAAACCACCAAACTCTGAAAATAACTCATTTCTAGATCTACAAAAATTAAGACTTCGAAATGAAAAATGCCAAGTTCTAAACTTTCTTAGGATCTTGCGAGGAAGATAAATGAACTACAAAAACATGGGTTCTCATGGGGAGCAAGTTGTACTTGCCTACGGTTTGGTAGGTGGAGAGAGTAATAAAGAAGAAGAAGAGGATATGGTGAGAATGTGAGTTTATGAGGAGAGAGAAGAGATGTAAGCTTTAAATGGAAAAGGGGTGGTAGGTGGGAGTTGGGCCGGGTCCAATGGGTCGGGTTGTAGGGGATCCAACCAAAGCCAACCCGAACCCAAAGCCTAGCTAAAGCAGGGAATAAAAGCAGGAATTAAAGTGCAGAAATAAAATTGCATAAATATAATTGCAGGAAATAAATTAACATGAAAATTTAAAGAGCAGATTAATTGATTAACAAGAAATTAAAGGAATTTAAATACAGAATAATACATGATAAATATTAAATAAATACACATGAGTTGTACATGTATAAAAATACACATTCTGGGAACGG
>JANAVB010022427.1:0-27500 GCA_029216955.1 Iris pallida
CAGATTGTCATGATACAGGGAGTTCCGGTGAGCATTGTCTCGGATCGGGATAGTCGCTTTACTTCCTATTTCTGGCGGAGTCTGCAGACTATTTTGGGCACTCAACTCAAGTTTAGTACTGCATACCACCCTCAGATGGATGGATAGTCAGAGAGGACTATTCAGACACTCAAGGACATGCTGCGGACTTGTGTTTTGGATTTTGGAGGATCCTGGGAGGATCGCCTGTACTTAGTGGAGTTTGTATACAACAACAGTTTTCATGCCAGTATTGAGATGTCGCCATTCGAGGCACTGTACGGACGCAGATGTCGTACACCCTTGTCTTGGGATGACGTTAGAGAGTGAGCTTTATTGGGACCTGAGATGGTTGTAGATGCAGCCGAGAAGGTGAAGCTCATCAGAGATCGGCTTCGCATGGCGCAGGACAGACATCGACACTGGGCCGATAGCCACCGCAGACCTTTGGAGTTTGAGGTACAGCTTGGAGATAGGATTAGAATTAGGAGTTGTTTTGTTTATGATTTTGTTTGATCATGTTTGAATATATTAGTAATTGAGACCTTATTTGTGATTAGGTTGGAGATCTGGTTTTCTTGAGGATATCTCCGACACGTGGTATGATACGTTTTAGTGGAGGTGGGAAGCTTAGCCCGCGCTTCATCGGACCTTTCGTGATCAGCGGAAGAGTCGGTGACGTGGCTTACAGGCTAGACTTGCCACCTGCACTAGTGGGAGTCCACAATGTATTCCACGTATCACAGTTGAGACGGTATATGATAGATCCTAGCCATGTACTCGATCACTCAGAGATTGAGGTGTGACCTACTCTTAGCTATCCAGAGCAGCCTGTGAAGATTCTGGATCGACGAGAGAAGGTTCTGAGGAACCAGGTGATACCCTTGATTCACGTCGCATGGAGGCATCATTCTCCAGGAGAGTCTACCTGGGAGCGGGAGGATGAGATGCGCGAGCGATACCCATATCTTTTTGGACCTTGAGGTACGATTGTCTATCATTCTCATCAGTTCAGTTTTGCCTTTCAATTTCGAGGATGAAATTCTTTTAAAGAGGGTAAATTTATCAGTACCACATTTTAGTTTGAGGGTATTTTGATCATTTTGATTTTTGTGAATTATTTATTATTTATTGCATTGGTGTTGTGATTTTTGACTTTTGCTAGTTGTGACTTTAGAGACTAGTCTAGAGTTTGACTTTGACTTTGGTGACTTAGTTAGCATGGTGTGGGATCCTAATCTAACTTAAGTTGGTCTTAGTTGACTTGAGTGTAGCTAGGTTTCATGAAAGGATTGGGAGAGTTTTGCATTTGGACTTATGGCTAAGGAGTTGAGCTAGCTAGCTAACAATCTTGACCCAAAGCCCACCATAAGAAACCCTAACCTAGATCTTCATTTGGTCAGCCACCACAGCCACTTATGACCTAATTTTCTCCCTATAAAGTCTCTCTTCATGACCACTTGCCTCTTTTAGAAATCCCCCTTTAGGAAACCCTAATTTCTTCCCCCTTTCATCATTCCTCACCATTCATCCACCAAATTGCTCCCAATCTTTTGCAATTGGTTCTAAATCTGGAATAGAGGTTGAAGGAGGCTAGCTTGCAAGGAGGGGAGCTTATTTGGACATTGCTTGAGGAAGTAGACTTCACAATTTGGGGCTTTTCATTGAGATTGGCTCTCTATAGGTAATCCCTTCAAATCACCTCTAAATCCTGATCTCTTTCTATAGATGCATCCATCTAGATGTCCTAGCTGTAGAGTGAGTTTGGTGAGAATTTGTATTGATTTGGTGTCCGTATCGGACACATATCCGTGTGTGTGCATAGGGGTTCGATGGAATGCCATAATAAATTTTATTTTGTTATTTCAAAATGTATTTGATCAGATTTGTAGGTGTATATATGACATTTGATTTCGTGTCTGACCGAGGTAAAATTTGGTCTGTGTCGTGTCCACGGAGAGCAGGACACGCTGCACGAGAGTGTGCACGAGTGCCCTGCTGCTCGGGGTAGATTTCTGCGTGTCCGTGTCACTTGGACACGCGACACTTGGCATACGGCTAGGGGCAGTGACTGATATATCAGCCCCCAAGAGGCATGATGTGTCGTGTCGTGTCGACCTCGTAATTTGACCCGTACTGATTTTGCCTACGCTGCTATACGAGAGTTTTGGGTTTTGATACGCACCCACACACGCGACACGACACGGATTTGATGCAGTACAGGGACACAGACATAGACACGTAGCCCTACCCCTGGCGAACACCTAGACACGAGCACGAGGTGTTATGTGTCGTGAGTCGTGTGCACGAGTTCGTGACACGCTCGCACGAGACTGTGCAGCGCGGTTTCTGTGTCTGTGTTTGTTTGATTCGTATGGACACTTCGTGTCCAGTTTGTGGACAAAAATTAACCCCTAGACACGTAATTATATATTTCTTGTAGGCACAAATTAATTTGATATTTCGTTGAGTTTCATATGTTAAATTGGGTTTTGCATTCGATATTCAGAACACTGATACTGTGCACATAGCTGGGTTTTCATTTCAGTTTAATGTTTAAATTGATGATTAAATTGTAATATGACATGTATACAATGTCTGAGATATAAGTTACATAGCTGGGTTCATATTGATTCATGATTGGGTTTGAATTTGGTTTTCATTCAGTGAGCCATGCTTTGTTTCAATTTTGTACTGAGTTTATTCTCAGCTATGCTTTGATTTTGGGTTTGAACTCAGTTCTCTGAGTTGAGTTTTAGTTCTCAGATATTGGTAAATATGTGTAGGTATAGTACATGTATAAACCTAGGAATTTGGGATAGGGTTGACATTTCTGTTATTTTATATGAAACCTAAGTTTGAGTTTTGTTTGATGATTATATGTTAATTGTTCTTGAAATATAGGACTGAGTTATTCTCAGTTTTGCTTGAGTTATTCCCAGGTTTCAAAGGTTGGTTTCATATTCGGGAAATGGGGTTGGGATAATAGAAAAAAACTGAGATTTCATAAGTGAAGGTTGGGTTTTGATTTGATAATGATTTGATTGCTTGTATATATATATATATACTTAGAGTATATATAAGTGTTCTCAGCTTGTGTTAGTTTTCACATATGTAGACATGTAGGTTCTTGTATCTCACTTTCACAAGTCACTGTTACACTATCACTCACTGTTACACCCTATCACTCTCTTGCTGTACACACACACCCCCCACTCACTGTACACCCCCCCTTTTCTCTCTAAGTATATAATGAATGCATGAATGAATGAATGTGATGTGTATAGATAGATGGATATAATGTAATGCAATGAATAATGTAAACTATACATATGTGATGAATACATGTATATAATGTAATGCATGAATGCATGAATAATGTAATGTATGTAATATTGTCACGACCCGCACCCACTGTTAGGGTACGAGAACGTAACAACGCCCAGCCTACGCCGCAGTGTCGGCGGTAGAACGCTGTCCTAGGTCAATCATCTAACAATACCAAAGTACCTGTACAGTTTATACTGTCCGAATGGAGGTAACATAACAATATACATCTCAATCATATCTAGGGTAGAAGAACGAAAGACAGAAGATAGATAGTAACTCAAAGAGAACCATATCATAGATGAATAAGTCTAAGTGTCTAAGATACATAACATCCAGAATGTCAACTCATAATACAAGACTAAGAGTCTATACATGACTCAACATCTCAAAATACAACACAGGAAGTGAGACAAAATGATATAGAAAAGACTGCCTAGACTAAACTGGTCTAGACTACTGGAACATCCTCCTCAACTGCAGGTGGATCCTGCTGAGGGTCCACAACATAGGTGTCATCTAGTCCTGCTCCGCAATAGGTAGATACCAGGGCCTCCTCCTCATCCTCTGTAATATTTTCAACAGGTCCAATCAGGACGGGAACGAGCACAATACATCTCACGCAGTGCATAGCAGGTTAGGAAATACGATACAGGCAATAGAGTAAGATACATGAACTGCTGAAAGGAAATATACGCTGTAAAAGAGATAGCTGTAATGAAATATCTACTGTATATAGAGAACTATGAGTGACTAGTGATGTAGAGCACAAGATAGGCATGTGAATGGCTAGAATTTATACATGATTACACTACTGAGTTTGCACATGATTACACTACTTTGGAATTATTCACATGACCACTTCTACTCCCCCGTTTCCCCAACCAATACACAAGGATCTATACAAGTTACGTTATTGTACATGATATCACATGGGGCCCATGAAAGGGTGCACATGATAGTATACATGAGGGCTCAGTAAACATGAGAGTACATGATCACATGAGTGCACATGAATAATAGAAGCATGGGAGTACATGATGAAAGTGAAACACACATAACATGAAGTACCCGATGCTCCCGAGGGGGATAACATCTCATGTAAAGATCCATATAGTACCAATCCGTGTTACCAATGTGACAGCAACAAGTAAAGTAATCTAGAGCGAGAAGTAAAGCCTGAACAAGTATGAAACGGTCAGAGAATGTACTCGCCTGATAACTGAATGTCTGAAGAGGATATACTGCCTGAGGAGAGGTGTCTGGCTCCTAATCAGAGCAATATAAGTCACAATGTATCCACAATGGTAAAAATAAAGTTTACAATGCATACTACATGATTCTAGGTCAATTTGGTCAAAAGTCAACTCTAATAGTCAAACTAGGTCACAGGAAGTCACACTTGGTCAACTCTAGACAATTCTACAGTCAACTAAGTCAACTTAAGTCAAATTTAGACTAATCAAGGTTCTGATCAACTTTAGATTAGTCAACAAGGTAATTGGGTCAAGGGTCAACTATCCAAGTCAACTCTATAAGGTTACTTAACTAACCATAGGCTAACCTGTCTTAGGATACCCAAGATACCATTCTACAAAGCTAAGGTATAACCAACTCCCTATACAAGTACATCACATATAAATATATATAGTACAACACCAAACTTAATCTTATAATCAAGCTAAACCATAGTCTAACTCAATCAAGACTCAACTCTAAGTATCCTACTTAACCCCATACATATCTTCACTCTACATAGGGCTATCTATATAACCAAGTCATAAATAATACCCTTATATAGGTCAAAGTCTAAACCAACTAGTCAATAGTCTAAGTTTTAGTCAAACTTAGGTCACCAAGTCACTTAGAGTCCATCCAAACTATTTCTAGGTCAATTAGGTCAAGGTTTGACCTATAGTTGACTTTGGTCAACCCTGGTCAACACTAAAAGTCAAACTGGTCAACTAGTCCAAGTTAGGTCAAACAATGTTAAACTAGTTAGGGTTAGTCAAACTAGTCATTCTAGGTTAATTTAAGTCAAAACTAGGTTAAGCTAGTTCAAATTGACCTAAGGTTGACTTTGGTCAACTTCCAGTCAACAAGGGTCAACAATGGGTTTGAGGTCATTACTAGTCATTTCTAGGTGAACTAGGTCACTTTTGACCTAAGGTTGACTTTGGTCAACCCTTAGTAATCAAGGGTCAACATGTTGGTTTTGGGCTATTAGGGTTAGCCCCAAGCCATTGGCTAATAATCCTAGGCCATAGGCCATTGCTAGTCATAGGGTTTTCATATAAACCTATACTAGAAATCATATATATATGTATATATCTATATATAGATATATATATCTATCTACTACCCATATACCCATATCTAAATACTCTATATATACAAAACCCACATTCACATATATATATACACTATATATGTGACCTAATACAAATATATATATATATCAATATATATATTCATATATATATATATATATATATATAAAACTTATATATATACTATATATAGATAGAGAGACAAGGGAAAGAGAGAGAGAGAGACTGAATGAGAGAGAGAGGATGAGGTCTGGACAGTAGGGGGGAGGGTTCCAGGAATTCGGGAACCAAATGAGCCCCAACACACACACACACAGAATACATATATACATACATATGTATATATATATATACAACTACACACACACACCACCAATTACTCCCAAAATCCACCCACACTCACAAATACATATGTACAACACATATACACACTAAAATACACTAGTCCAAAGTATTAATCATACACAAAATCGATTTGAAACTCGATTTAGAAAATCTGGAAAAAGAACCCAAACAGTGAACTGTGCACTGTTACTCGAAAATAGGGTAATTCGAATTACGTACAATAAAACGAGCTAAGGCTCGCAACCAGGGGTTGGTAACACTAGCCCCACACATATACTAGTGTCCTAGGTGCCTGACACAGAGTATAGACACGACACGACGTGTCCAACTCACAAAACAACCACTCGGGTAAACCTGATACACACGCACACACACAGTATCGTGCACGCGTGCAACTCACCCTAGGACACGACACAGACACTCTCGTGTCTCGTGCACGTGCACGAATGTTCACCTAGGGGTAGGGTACGTGTCCAACACCCTGCAATGTGTCCACGTGTCGTGTAGAGAGGACACGACACGCGTATCAGAGAGGGAAATACGTGGTTTCAGACCGCGTCGTGCAGTGATGCACGCGTCTCGTGTACGCAACACAGGACACGACACACCTCGTGCTCGTGTCCTGGGGTTCGCCCTAGGGTCTACTACACACGTGTCACCCTGACACGTGTCCACGACTCGTGTACGTGGGACACGAGACCCGTGTCAGAGCCAAAAACTCGGCTGTGCAGTGCAGTGCACGACCCTTGCGGGGACGATTCCGTGTCCGACACGACACGAGGTCATCCCAAACTTTGGGGATGACCTGTCAGTCAATGCCCCGTGTCGTGTGTCAATTTTGACGTGTCCAAGTGGCGTGAAGAGTGTGTTTGGACACTGTGGTAGCAGGGCACATTTTGTGTACTGTGCAGTGTCCAGACAGTGTTGAAACTGAGAGCTTCGTGTCCAGATTTTGGACACGACACAACCCAATTTGTGCTCAGTGTTTTAGGGTTAGGTTTAGGGTTAGCTAGGCTAGGTTTTTGGTTAAAAAGATTTACAAAACAGTGAGTAAATATTAATGTGACAGTGAGCTAAAAACAGTAAAATACAATGAAATTTCAATCAGGATACGTGTCCGATACGACACCAAACAATTCCTAGATTTCACCAAACCCTACCCACAACTATATTATAACTATATGCATGCAATAATGAAGAAAAAATAGTATAATAACTAGGTTTAGATATATTTACCTCTATGTGTGAAATGTCTTGAATTTCTACTAAATGAGGGTGTACATCCAATAGCCTCAACTTGTCCTTCCTTGGTGAAACTTGAGTAGCTCACTTTCCTAGGCTCCCTTAGATTGTAGGTGACCTAATGGAGAAAACTAGAGGTTCAAAGCTCTTGAAATGAGAAAGTTATGGCTAAATGAGTGGGGTAGTTTTCTAGGTTTTCTTCTAGGTTTAATTTCCACATGAACTTGGTTTTGAGATCTATGTGTTGGTTATATAGGAAGGGGTGGCAAGGGGGTGTCTTTGGCTGCCATGGGGGTAGGGGAGGGTGTCTTACCACTTGGCAAACTTAGCCCCTAAGTCTTTGACTAAGGGGTTAGATATTTAGGTGCTAAAATATCTAAAAAGTAGGATATCTAGATATTTATGAAACCTAGATATTTACACATAAGCTAACATCCTCTACTTAGTCTTCTAGGTTAGTGGCTAACCTCTAGATTAGTGCTAAACTAGGTTAGGGACTAACATGACACTAATCAATAATTAAAATAATAATAAAGACACATAAATCCAAATAAATCCTAGAAAATTACCAAAATACCCTTTAGGCTAAAAAGCCCTAATTTGATGTTCTAAGCCTATGGCTAAGCTCTCATGGTCATGGCAACTTCTAGGTTAGAGAAAACTAGGGTTTACACTAAGGTTTACTAACAAAGTCACAAAGTCATAAGTCATGACTTAGCATGACTTTAGAAAATGGTTTATCTTAACTAAAATCACCAGAAAATCATACCATGACTAAAATACCACTAATAAATAATAAAAATAATAAATTTTCAAAAATCCCCAATTTCAGAAAACAGGATGTTACAAGTCTACCCACCTTAAAATAATTTCGTCCTCGAAATTTAGATGGTCGTACTCCTCCTAGGTCAAACCTCCAACAATCAGGGACGAAGCCACTACCTAGGCAACATACAAGGTCAACAAGCAAAATATGGGTAGTAGATCTATACTGGGTCATGTCCAAAAATTGGCTAACAGTTTTAGGTCATAGGGTGTCCTTAAATCAAATCGAAGCCAAAAGTAACTCCATGGGGTAAATCAGGATGGAGTCTTGGGTCAGGAAAATCGTACTAAGCAAATGAAGCATATGATGGTATGCCTGAGTGGGACACTAAGGTCATGGCTGTAGTATGTCATGTCTAGGTCTGGTATGTGAAGTCAGTTTTGAGAAAACAACTAGTCTTGTGCTCCAAATTTAAAAGTCACGGTAACGTGTCTATGGTGATCATAATTTAGAGTGGGAAAGGTCTATGGCCTAAATTGAACCAGAAATTTGTGATGCAATAGTGGTACCAGGGGGACAGGTTAAATGGAACAGTCTGTGGTCTCATCTAGATGCACTAGTCATTCTAGATCAATACTGTCCTATGGTATCAAACGTACAAGCAATCTAAGGTATCCTAATTGGGAAGGTAAGGGAACAACAATCATCAAGGCTATAGGCCGTCTACCATCCTATATGAAAATTGGTCATTTAACAAGTGAGAAATCATTAAAGTTACCATTCCATAAAAAGAAAATTGAAAATTTAGGTACAACAATCACATATAGATTTTTGTCTTGACATGATCTAAGTTGATCAATTTTAGGATAAATCGAGATTGGGCAAGATGGGAAATTAATGAAATCAAGTATGAGCACGAGCATCCAATGATGAAGATCCAGGTCATGATTAAATTTAATCCAACTGGATATGAATACGAGGTTCATAGGTGATAAAATAATTCCAAGGAGAATTGTCAAGGCTGTTGTGGATAAGATTCTAGGGCAAGTTTAATTATGTCTCCATCCACGTAGATTAATATATGAAAAAGCGAACCAAAATGCAATAGGTTGATCAGACCATCATGCGCCGGTTCTGATTAGACAATATGTTAGTGGGTGCGCACCCAATAAAATATATCATGATCAAGCTCGAAAAAGGATAAGCTTGTAAAACTAAGGATAAATTCATAGCATAAGATATAAGTAAGGGTGGAAATGATGAAAGAAGATACATAGTCCAAGATTCTTAACCAATCGGGTCAAGCATTCAAGGTAAGGTACAAGGTTAAGTATTTGAGGGTTCAAGCAGAACACCATCACATGCCAGGTCGAAAGAATTGAGCCAAGGTGGATCTCTAACTGAAATAAGAACCAATTTAGCATCATGGTAGAGGTTAGGGTTTAGCCATTTGACCAGAAAATCATGTCAAGGAAATAGAGTACAAGGAGACGGGTTTTAAATGGGACATGGAATACCTACATGAAGGTAGGCTAGTCTAGGTCTTACATGTGAAATTTGTTGGGAGGTAACAGCTAGTATTATACTCTGAATATCTAAGTCACGGTAAAGGACGTCCAATGATCTAGAATAGAAAGTGGGAGTTCGAGACGTGACAAATTGATGCAAAAATTGAAGAAGATCAAATTAACTCATGAAATAAAATTAATCAGGAATCTAGTAAATAATTTAGGAACACAGTCCTAGGGATAGATAGGCTACTAGATGAATATAGTTAGGGTTCGATCAATCAAGGGTCAAGGTTAGAAGGTCTCAATAAAGTCTTGATTTGAGGAAATGTCGAGTAAGTCAGGATTGGGATACAGTCACATAGATTGGTAGAAAGAGTTTAAGCAAGATGCAAAATAGAAAGGACAGTTCATTTTAATGAAAGGCAATTAGCAAGAGGATTAGATGGCAAGAAACAAATAAGAGTTTTCTCATAATTGTGATTGAGTACCCTAAAAAAAAATAAAAGATATTAATCTAACACTAAGAAATTAAAATCAACAACTACAAAATTTTCAAAATCATCAACTAACACCAGGATTCAAAGTTCTACAGTGAATCCTCCAAAATCAAATTCAATCAAGGGAAAAGGAGTTTAAATCGTAATTTCAAATGAGATTCTCAAGGGTCATCCCAGGAATCTCTCAAAGTATTCTAACAGTGATTGAGTATCCACTCTCTCTAAGCCTATTCCTCAAATCCTATCGCAGGCTGTAGTGATACTCTAGTTCGAATACCACTACATAAACTCGACCTGCATGGGCCACCACTAAAAACGTGTCACGACCCGCACCCACTGTTAGGGTACGAGAACGTAACAACGCCCAGCCTACGCCGCAGTGTCGGCGGTAGAACGCTGTCCTAGGTCAATCATCTAACAATACCAAAGTACCTGTACAGTTTATACTGTCCGAATGGAGGTAACATAACAATATACATCTCAATCATATCTAGGGTAGAAGAACGAAAGACAGAAGATAGATAGTAACTCAAAGAGAACCATATCATAGATGAATAAGTCTAAGTGTCTAAGATACATAACATCCAGAATGTCAACTCATAATACAAGACTAAGAGTCTATACATGACTCAACATCTCAAAATACAACACAGGAAGTGAGACAAAATGATATAGAAAAGACTGCCTAGACTAAACTGGTCTAGACTACTGGAACATCCTCCTCAACTGCAGGTGGATCCTGCTGAGGGTCCACAACATAGGTGTCATCTAGTCCTGCTCCGCAATAGGTAGATACCAGGGCCTCCTCCTCATCCTCTGTAATATTTTCAACAGGTCCAATCAGGACGGGAACGAGCACAATACATCTCACGCAGTGCATAGCAGGTTAGGAAATACGATACAGGCAATAGAGTAAGATACATGAACTGCTGAAAGGAAATATACGCTGTAAAAGAGATAGCTGTAATGAAATATCTACTGTATATAGAGAACTATGAGTGACTAGTGATGTAGAGCACAAGATAGGCATGTGAATGGCTAGAATTTATACATGATTACACTACTGAGTTTGCACATGATTACACTACTTTGGAATTATTCACATGACCACTTCTACTCCCCCGTTTCCCCAACCAATACACAAGGATCTATACAAGTTACGTTATTGTACATGATATCACATGGGGCCCATGAAAGGGTGCACATGATAGTATACATGAGGGCTCAGTAAACATGAGAGTACATGATCACATGAGTGCACATGAATAATAGAAGCATGGGAGTACATGATGAAAGTGAAACACACATAACATGAAGTACCCGATGCTCCCGAGGGGGATAACATCTCATGTAAAGATCCATATAGTACCAATCCGTGTTACCAATGTGACAGCAACAAGTAAAGTAATCTAGAGCGAGAAGTAAAGCCTGAACAAGTATGAAACGGTCAGAGAATGTACTCGCCTGATAACTGAATGTCTGAAGAGGATATACTGCCTGAGGAGAGGTGTCTGGCTCCTAATCAGAGCAATATAAGTCACAATGTATCCACAATGGTAAAAATAAAGTTTACAATGCATACTACATGATTCTAGGTCAATTTGGTCAAAAGTCAACTCTAATAGTCAAACTAGGTCACAGGAAGTCACACTTGGTCAACTCTAGACAATTCTACAGTCAACTAAGTCAACTTAAGTCAAATTTAGACTAATCAAGGTTCTGATCAACTTTAGATTAGTCAACAAGGTAATTGGGTCAAGGGTCAACTATCCAAGTCAACTCTATAAGGTTACTTAACTAACCATAGGCTAACCTGTCTTAGGATACCCAAGATACCATTCTACAAAGCTAAGGTATAACCAACTCCCTATACAAGTACATCACATATAAATATATATAGTACAACACCAAACTTAATCTTATAATCAAGCTAAACCATAGTCTAACTCAATCAAGACTCAACTCTAAGTATCCTACTTAACCCCATACATATCTTCACTCTACATAGGGCTATCTATATAACCAAGTCATAAATAATACCCTTATATAGGTCAAAGTCTAAACCAACTAGTCAATAGTCTAAGTTTTAGTCAAACTTAGGTCACCAAGTCACTTAGAGTCCATCCAAACTATTTCTAGGTCAATTAGGTCAAGGTTTGACCTATAGTTGACTTTGGTCAACCCTGGTCAACACTAAAAGTCAAACTGGTCAACTAGTCCAAGTTAGGTCAAACAATGTTAAACTAGTTAGGGTTAGTCAAACTAGTCATTCTAGGTTAATTTAAGTCAAAACTAGGTTAAGCTAGTTCAAATTGACCTAAGGTTGACTTTGGTCAACTTCCAGTCAACAAGGGTCAACAATGGGTTTGAGGTCATTACTAGTCATTTCTAGGTGAACTAGGTCACTTTTGACCTAAGGTTGACTTTGGTCAACCCTTAGTAATCAAGGGTCAACATGTTGGTTTTGGGCTATTAGGGTTAGCCCCAAGCCATTGGCTAATAATCCTAGGCCATAGGCCATTGCTAGTCATAGGGTTTTCATATAAACCTATACTAGAAATCATATATATATGTATATATCTATATATAGATATATATATCTATCTACTACCCATATACCCATATCTAAATACTCTATATATACAAAACCCACATTCACATATATATATACACTATATATGTGACCTAATACAAATATATATATATATCAATATATATATTCATATATATATATATATATATATATAAAACTTATATATATACTATATATAGATAGAGAGACAAGGGAAAGAGAGAGAGAGAGACTGAATGAGAGAGAGAGGATGAGGTCTGGACAGTAGGGGGAGGGTTCCAGGAATTCGGGAACCAAATGAGCCCCAACACACACACACACAGAATACATATATACATACATATGTATATATATATATACAACTACACACACACACCACCAATTACTCCCAAAATCCACCCACACTCACAAATACATATGTACAACACATATACACACTAAAATACACTAGTCCAAAGTATTAATCATACACAAAATCGATTTGAAACTCGATTTAGAAAATCTGGAAAAAGAACCCAAACAGTGAACTGTGCACTGTTACTCGAAAATAGGGTAATTCGAATTACGTACAATAAAACGAGCTAAGGCTCGCAACCAGGGGTTGGTAACACTAGCCCCACACATATACTAGTGTCCTAGGTGCCTGACACAGAGTATAGACACGACACGACGTGTCCAACTCACAAAACAACCACTCGGGTAAACCTGATACACACGCACACACACAGTATCGTGCACGCGTGCAACTCACCCTAGGACACGACACAGACACTCTCGTGTCTCGTGCACGTGCACGAATGTTCACCTAGGGGTAGGGTACGTGTCCAACACCCTGCAATGTGTCCACGTGTCGTGTAGAGAGGACACGACACGCGTATCAGAGAGGGAAATACGTGGTTTCAGACCGCGTCGTGCAGTGATGCACGCGTCTCGTGTACGCAACACAGGACACGACACACCTCGTGCTCGTGTCCTGGGGTTCGCCCTAGGGTCTACTACACACGTGTCACCCTGACACGTGTCCACGACTCGTGTACGTGGGACACGAGACCCGTGTCAGAGCCAAAAACTCGGCTGTGCAGTGCAGTGCACGACCCTTGCGGGGACGATTCCGTGTCCGACACGACACGAGGTCATCCCAAACTTTGGGGATGACCTGTCAGTCAATGCCCCGTGTCGTGTGTCAATTTTGACGTGTCCAAGTGGCGTGAAGAGTGTGTTTGGACACTGTGGTAGCAGGGCACATTTTGTGTACTGTGCAGTGTCCAGACAGTGTTGAAACTGAGAGCTTCGTGTCCAGATTTTGGACACGACACAACCCAATTTGTGCTCAGTGTTTTAGGGTTAGGTTTAGGGTTAGCTAGGCTAGGTTTTTGGTTAAAAAGATTTACAAAACAGTGAGTAAATATTAATGTGACAGTGAGCTAAAAACAGTAAAATACAATGAAATTTCAATCAGGATACGTGTCCGATACGACACCAAACAATTCCTAGATTTCACCAAACCCTACCCACAACTATATTATAACTATATGCATGCAATAATGAAGAAAAATAGTATAATAACTAGGTTTAGATATATTTACCTCTATGTGTGAAATGTCTTGAATTTCTACTAAATGAGGGTGTACATCCAATAGCCTCAACTTGTCCTTCCTTGGTGAAACTTGAGTAGCTCACTTTCCTAGGCTCCCTTAGATTGTAGGTGACCTAATGGAGAAAACTAGAGGTTCAAAGCTCTTGAAATGAGAAAGTTATGGCTAAATGAGTGGGGTAGTTTTCTAGGTTTTCTTCTAGGTTTAATTTCCACATGAACTTGGTTTTGAGATCTATGTGTTGGTTATATAGGAAGGGGTGGCAAGGGGGTGTCTTTGGCTGCCATGGGGGTAGGGGAGGGTGTCTTACCACTTGGCAAACTTAGCCCCTAAGTCTTTGACTAAGGGGTTAGATATTTAGGTGCTAAAATATCTAAAAAGTAGGATATCTAGATATTTATGAAACCTAGATATTTACACATAAGCTAACATCCTCTACTTAGTCTTCTAGGTTAGTGGCTAACCTCTAGATTAGTGCTAAACTAGGTTAGGGACTAACATGACACTAATCAATAATTAAAATAATAATAAAGACACATAAATCCAAATAAATCCTAGAAAATTACCAAAATACCCTTTAGGCTAAAAAGCCCTAATTTGATGTTCTAAGCCTATGGCTAAGCTCTCATGGTCATGGCAACTTCTAGGTTAGAGAAAACTAGGGTTTACACTAAGGTTTACTAACAAAGTCACAAAGTCATAAGTCATGACTTAGCATGACTTTAGAAAATGGTTTATCTTAACTAAAATCACCAGAAAATCATACCATGACTAAAATACCACTAATAAATAATAAAAATAATAAATTTTCAAAAATCCCCAATTTCAGAAACAGGATGTACAAATATATAGATGTAATGTAAGAATACATGTAATGTAGGTATGTATACATGTATTTAGGTATGGTATATAGACTTGTGTGGTTCATTTTGGCTTGGTTATGTGTTTGACTGCTAGTATAGGCTTGGTTAGGCCTAGAATAACTTGTTAGACTAGGATTGGACCTAGTATGGCTTAGTTGACCTAGTTTGACTAGTGTAGTTGACTAGAGTTGACCAAGAGTTGACTTTAGTCTAGAATGACCTAAAAATCATATAGAATGCATTGTAAAGTTCAATATTACCATTATGGACATGTTGTGACCTGTGTTGCTCTAAATAGGACTCATCTACTCTGTCTGGACATCTATACTCATCAGATACTCAGGATATCAGGCGAGTACATTCTCTGACCATTTTATACTTGTTATGATTTATATTATGCTTTAGATTACTTTACTTGATGCTGTCACGTTGTTAACACGGATTGGTACTATATGGATCCCTTCATGAGATGTTATCCCCCTCGGGAGCATCGGAATACGTCATATCATGTGCTTTTCATGTACATCATGTATTCATGTGCTTTCATCATTCATGTGCACTCTTGTGATTCATGTACTCTCATGTTCACAGAGCCCCTCATGTATACTTCATGTGCACCCATTTATGGGCCCCTATGTGAAATCATGTACAATAACATAACTTGTCTGGATCCTTGTGTATTGATTGGGGTACGGGGGAGTATAAATGGTCATGTAAAAAATTAAATTAGTGTAATCAGTGCAAACTCTTTAGTATAATCATGTGCAAATTTAAGCCGTTTATATGTCTATCTTGTACTCTACATCACTAGCCACTGATAGTTCTTTAATTATAGTAGATATTTTCTTACAGTCATCTCTTTTACTTCGTGTATATTTTCCAGCGTTTCATGTATCTTACTCTATAGCATGCTTACATTTCCTGTCATATTATGAACTACGTGAGATGTATTGTGCTCGTTCCTGTCCTGACTGGACCTGTTGAAATATTACAGATGACAATGAGGAGTTCTGTCCTACGTACTACAGAGCATTCATAGATGAAACCTGCGAGCTGGACTCTCAGGAGGACCCAGTCCTTGTAAAGGATATTATCCCAGTAGTCTAGGCTAGATAGCTAGACTAGTTATCTTACTTTATTGTCTTGTCTTATTTTGGATACATTATGTATTTATTTGGGATATTGTTATTTGGGATGTTGTGGAGATGTTATCTTAGACACTTATACTTCTTCTCCTATTGTATTTTATTTGGCGACTTTTATATCTATCTATCTTATCGTACTTCTACCTTAGCTGTGATTGAGTTGTACATTTCTGTATGTCCTCCGTTCGGAGAGTATATATTGTACAGATACCTTATAATTGTTAGATGTATGTGATCTAGGACATCGTTTCTACCGCCGATACTGCGGTGTAGGCTGGACGTACCACTTCTCGTGCCCCTACACTGGGTGCGGGTCGTAACATCTATGATGCATTTGTTGAGGTGTTGAGAAAATAATAATTCTAAGGTTAATCAAAAAAATCAAAATGAAAAGAAAAATCAGTTGACAAGAAAGAAAAATTCTATGTTTTTGATGCATTTGTTGGTAAAAAAATATATTGATGCAATATGTAATAAGGATATTTGGTAACTATTGTATTTTTAAACATCACTTAACTCTCCCTCCAATCCAAGCGAGGTTATTTATATTATTAACTAATCTCCTCCTTCAGTTAACCCCAATTAACCCTACTTATTTTTCTTCCTCAATCCCAGCAACCTAGTTATAAAGTGCTAGGGGACATCACATCATTTATTAGGGGGGAATCCCATTTCAAACAATCAAGCTACTCTTTCTTCTTATTCCTCCTCTTCCTCTCATACAACTTCATCTTCTCTTCATCTTCCTCCTGCAACCCGAATCGAAGATAACAACAAATCTTCCTCTTCTACTTTATCTCTTCCTTTTAATATATATATATTTTTAGGTTTTTTCAAATAAAATT
Organism: Iris pallida; assembly: GCA_029216955.1. Classification (NCBI taxonomy): domain Eukaryota; kingdom Viridiplantae; phylum Streptophyta; class Magnoliopsida; order Asparagales; family Iridaceae; genus Iris; species Iris pallida. The sequence continues at coordinate 17,057 of JANAVB010022427.1, forward strand.
GAACACAACAATTTTAGGATTCTTATTTTATTTTTAGATTCCAATTATAGAATGGGAGTTTATTTCTTTTGAACGCTATTATTGGTGGTTTTGAATACCATTTTAGGATTTGGAAGGTTTAAAAATTGGCACAGTCGGATTGTGGACGACAAATGACTGTCAAAATTTCGGCAGTCCTAAGAAACGCAGTTTTCTATTTTTGGACTGTCAAGATTTGGCAGTCCTAACTAAATCCTGACAGACAAAAAACAGCGATATCCCTTTAACATTTTTAAGAATATTTTGGGAATAAAAAAAATAATGATTTTAAAAAAACTGTGATAGTCCCTATCACTTTGTGTGATGCCCTTAGATGGACTAGAAAATCATATCAAAAACTAAACTCAAATAAAAATAAAACAAATCTACAAAATTCCCAATTACTTCCAATTTAGTTGGACTCGTGAATGGTCTCTCATCAATCCTAGTTGAACAAATCTCGATGTCAATATTCACTTATAGAAAGGTATTTATTTGTATTTTGAAACAAAAAAGTCTAAACTTATTAGAACTTTGAAATATCAAAATGTGATCCTCATGTCTACCATGATGGTAATTCCTTTATTAGGATTAGAGCTTATAGAACCTAAACCTAATAGATACTTACCAAACCTTAGCAAATTAAATTATTGGATATTTGAGTATGATGGAAAGTAGAATATTAATTTATCAAACATGCCTAGTTTGTGATATTTTGAACCCTAAGGCCTCGTTTGGTTCACGGATTCAAGAATCCGGAAAGGAAACTTGTTCCTTTCTTTGTTTGGTAGCCACAAATTTGGGAAACACTTTCCTGACATGGGAAAATAGGAGGGAAAATGGTTCCTCTCATGACCCATGGGATTCATTTCCCTCCTCCTTTCCCAACATTAATTACCAAACATTATTACAAAAGTAGCCTTGATTTATTACCTATTTTACCAATTAACTCTTCATTATAATTATGTTGACATTGGATATTGTTGGAACAATGATATATTTTTTCTTTCCTTTCCTACAACAACCAAACATAGGAAAGGAAATTTGATAGGAATTCTACTTTCCCATCCCCATGGAAAATACATGGGAATTGATTTCCTTTCCGCGAACCAAACGAGGCCTAAGGGTTTGCTTGGCAATTATGGGCTAGCGGTTATGAGATATTTTTAGAGTAGTGAAAATGAACGATTATGAGGGAGCTGGGTTTTTTGTTTTAAGTAGCAATTTTTAAACCAGTCAAATCCATGTTTGGTAATTCATTAATCAGCGGTTTTGTAAGTTTTCCATAATAATAAAATTATCTTTATATCCATATATAAATAAAAGTTATTTTGATAAAATATGGATTTATGGACATGAAGGTAATCCATGCATCAAAAAGTCTTTCCTGCATTCTTGTCTTAGAAAAACAACTCTGCACCCAATGGAGCTCCAAGAACAAGTACAAGGCAAGTCCTGAATTTTTCTTCAATCGGGAAGAAAAGAGCAGGCACGAGAATGAAAGAAAGAGAAGCACAGAAAGAAATAAAATAGAGTTTAGTTATTAGTAGTTATATTTATATTTGGCGAGGATATAAATGGGATAAAAAAAAAAAACCACCCAAAACCCACCAATTTGAGGTGTTTATAAAGCCACCCAAAAATACATTACACCGGTTTTGGGTGGTTTTTGGGCCGACCAAATCCAGTGGCTCAAAAAAATTAACAAGCATGAGTTTTCATAAACGGTCAGTTTAAAAACACTCCAAAGCCGGTGAAAACACCATTACCAAGCAGACCCTAAGAGATTAGTTACAACAAATTTATATTTACTTAACTAATTTTGTTAAGGTTGTTACCATGTGTGGAAATAAATAAATTGTACCACAAATTTGGGAAATTTTATTTCTAAGATTAACATCTCTTGAATGATTTCTCTCTTACAAATACCACTCTAAGAGGGAGAAAACTACCACATTGTTCTCTTTAGAAGAACAAATAACTTCTTTTTTGGTGAACGAAAGGTATTCTTTCAATGAAACCTGGTAGAGAGGAATCAAAGGCACCACATCCGGATCTTGGAGGTATAGTTTCTCTCTCTCATGTTTAGATAGCAAATAAATACTGCTGTCTTACTTGTATTGTTGTCAGCATCTCCAACCCAAAACATCAAAACAAAGATTCAAAACACCCATTTGATTACTCTTTGATACCCTCATTTTTTTTTGATACCCCCATTTGATGTCTCAGTAGAGTCACATTCTCCAATCCAAGTAATCATATTTGATATTTGATTAACCAAATTTGATGTCTCATTTGATTTCTCCATTGGAGTGGTGAATTTGAGATTTGAGACATCAAGAGACACATGGAGAGAGGTTGGAGGACCAAATTCTCTTTCCTCTGGAACAAAAAATGCATCCAAGAGGTTGGAGAAACAAATTTGATGTCCATTTGATGTAATCGTTGGAGGGTAAATTTGAAATTTGAGACATCAAAATGATAATTAGGATTTGTTATATATTTGTTTATATTTTAATTATGTTTTGTTATATATTTGTTTATATTTTAATTATGATTTGTTATATTTGTTTATATTTAATCATAATTTGTTATAGTACATGTGAAGAAAAGAGAGAGTTTTCAATTGTAGGAGAAAAGGAACTTTAGTTTTAGAATATTATTTTCCATAACATTTTTTATTACAATTGATGTATGATTTTTTAAACGACTTAGATGGCTCAATTTTTTCCAAGACACGTTATATATACTAGTATATGCATGTACATTGCACGTAAAATAATAATTTATCTAATTGTAGCTAACTCATGTGGTTAAGGTAGGAGGTATTCTTCTTGGTTGGTTGATTTTGATAACTCGTGTTGTTATATATATAAATTTAAAAAAATCAATAATTTTCTAAATAGTTAAAAAAGGCAAATGTTAAAGGCCACCCCTTTTACTAAGGGCCACCAACTTAAAATTTTAAAAAAATTATAAGTTTGCCATTTTGAAAGCACAAGGGCCACCCTGTTCTGTCAATCTAGGACTGCAGGGCTTGCCTGCAGTCCAAAGTGAAGACAGGACTGCAGTGCTTGCCTGCAGTCCTCGATTGACAGAAGTTTTTTTCTAATTTTTTTAAAACTTCCAACCTACAGTGACTGCAGGGCTTGCCTGCAGTCCAAAGTGAAGACAGGACTGCAGGTTGGCCTGCAGTCCTCGCCATGGGGAGGGAGGCGGAGGGAAAAGAAATTTCTCAGCCATGAGGAAGTGGGCTCTCCCTTCCATTCTCCTCCTTGTCATCCTCCTCTCCAACATTTCTGATCATGGTGAGTTCATAAAAAATCTAGGGTTTCCTGGTCCGGATCTAGGGTTTATGGAGAGATTCGTCACTTTGACTCCCCATTTTCTTCTTCCAGGTCGTAAGCTCCACGCAACGCGGAGGAGGACAGCGAGAGCTCGTCTGTAGTGCCCCGTCCCTACATCGTGCCCCGTACTTGTCCACGGGGTGCGCAAGAAAGGAACACTGTCGCTATCGATTCGGTTGGGACCGATAGGTCGGATCGGCCGAGTCGATCGAACGGGAACGGTTGAATTAAGATCCATTCCTCGTTATGGAATGTCTTCTTCGGAACCAAGTCCCATATTCAGCGGTTGCGCCTCGAGGATTGGCTCTACGGCTGAGTCGGGAGAGACCTCCCGTTGCTCTGCTTTTCACGCCGCTTGCGTTGATTTTGGCTTTGTTTCTGAATGCACTTTCGTGAATGTTTTCGATGATTTTCATGGCTTGCATTTCGAACTCGCATTTTCTATCAACTCCTTGAATAATGCAGTGTTCTAATCGGTTGCTTATGCGATTTCAGATCGCGTAGGCGACGTCTAGCGCGACCAACAAGTCCTTCGCCGAAGTAAACTCAAGGTGAGTGGCTGACCCTTCTCTTCTCGACCCCTTCTTAAGTAAATCGATAGTGTTGTTGCGGAAGAAAAATGGATACAAGGGCACAGCACGGTAAAATGATTAAGTTTCAAAGAGAACGAAGGCTATACCTTAATAACTGAATAATGTCTTAACTTGGTCATTGGACTTGTCGACAAGGAAAAGTTTCCTCGAGCGATAACCCGGGGCCACGGGACCGACTCGACCTAGGAGAAACACGGTATAGCTGTGGATGATAGCACGGGTTAGGCGGGACTTTCAGCGGGGCTCGCTACTTGCGTTGAAAGGGCCCCGACTAACAAAGCTATAAGTCCAGGATGGCTTGTGGTGTCAGTGACCAATCACACGAAATATTGCTTTGGTATGAAAATGATAACAATTGACAGGGAAGAACATGGTAAGTATTCATAAGGCACGCACGGCCCGCCGGGGGTAAGTTCCAATGTAAATTACGTTATGCTTGTCAATGCTCGCTTGAAATTCATTAGGATGGTTAGAAACATTCATAAACTAAGTCATATAAACTCATTCAACCAAAGAGCTTGGAACTTAACTTGCCACGCACCAGTACAAAGTATGTACTGATCCTCGCTCTCCATGCAGGTACCCCGAACCACGAAGGACGTGCCACCTAAAAATCTCAAGACGGCGTGGACACTTTTGAAGCCTCGTCCGTGTAAAGGCTTGTTTTTGGATTCCTTTTGAAGAAGACCCACTCAGTCCAAAAGAAGATGGCGGCTCGACTCGCCTCGATAGCAGGTGGAAAGATGTTATATTTTGCTTGTAAAAAGGGATGTAATGTATGGAACGACTATCTCATCGGCGTTCATTTTGTAAGTCGAGTCATGTTGTAGCCCGTGCGGCAATGTAAAGGAGTCTATGTAAAGTTTTATTATCATCAATGAAAAAGTCTATTTCTATTTCAAATGTGTCATTCAATTTCTCTGCGTACTCTAACTTGATGTTGTGTTTCGGATAACCTTATGACTATGCCTTGTGCGATCACAACTTAGGTTCGCACGGCATCACGCCCGGGGGACGACTATCGATTCTACGGAATCGGGGCGTGACATAATGGTATCAGAGCACGGCTTTACATCCTTTGGCCTCGCGTCTAGAGTTCTAAACCTTTGACCTCGCATCGATGAGATAAGTTTTCCATACAATGAGTCCATAATAATTTGTGACTGATGCGTTTGCCTTCGTATAGCAGAAGTGACGGAACCCACGGCCGAGCAAGAACAGAGCCTCAAGCGGCTCTAGTAGTTCGCATCGTCCGCAGGCCGGACCTTCTAACGATACAATCGAAAGGATGCTGCGCTGATGGAGGCGCAGCAAACCATCCGAGAACCGGCATCAGCAGGTAGGGAACGACAGGCCCAGTTCGAAGCTCGCTTCGAAGCTCGCTTTGATGCACATGCCAAACTTCAGCAAAAGCAGCTAGATACCTGCAGCAGATCGTCCAGACAATGGCGGCCAACGAAAATTCTACGACTGCGCCTACCGTCACCGCACCTACTGCCACCGGGCCGACGACCCAACCCATTGAAGTCACACGGTGGAGCCCGAGCGTCAACCAGCAACACTGAAAAAGTACAACTTTAAAGTGTCAGAATTCAAGAAGGCGTGCCGCACTTCCTTCAGCGGTACCGAAGGCCTTCCATGGCGATAGACTGGTTGGAGGAACTGGAAGATCACTTTGAGCTTCTTGGCATTGAAGAATCTAAGCAAGTCCCTGCGCACAACTTCAACTACGGTTGAACGCGCACGACTGGTGGGGTATACACAAGCGAGCGATCCGACCGAACAACACCACCGCGCCGATCTCTTGGGCCACGTTCCGCAAAGCTTTCGAAGTCCAGTACCTTCGTCAGCCGTTCTTCAAGCGAAGGAGAATAATTCATGCAGTTGAAGCAAGGGAGCAGGACAGTAGAACAGTACGCCGCAGAATTTAACAAGTTGTCTAAGTTTGCTGGCCAGTTTCTGCTACTGAAGAGTGCCGTGTGCGACGGTTCGAAGTGGATCTACGACACTCTATCGGTGCGCATGTCGGGGTCCCGGAGTACAAGACCATGGGCGAGGCTCTAAACCACGCTCTCCGTCTTGAGTCTGCATCCTTCCGGTGCTGCCGACGTTGTGCGTCACTCAAATCACAAACGTCCTAGCTATACGGGAGGCAACAATTTTGCGTCAAGCGTCCAAACAACGGTGGCTATAAAGGACAGAACCCATCTCCTCCCTGCCAAGTGCAACCACTACGGGCATACTGAAAGGGACTGTGCTGTCTTAGATGGGGGATGCTCTTTTGCGGAAAAAGGGGGCACCAAATGGCAGATTGCTGGGCTCGGAGACAAAATTACAATTCACCACCACGACAACACCGTCAAGAGAATCGAGGGCAGGCGCCCCGACCCCTCCGCGTACTCAACCTGCACCACAAAATGGCCAAGATCGTCGCCCCAACACTCAGGGCCGTGTTACGCCATGACTCGAGACGAAGCGATGGCGTCAGATACCGTGGTGTCAGGTATACTAAAATTCAATAATGTGCCTGCTCGTGTGTTATTTGATTCAGGCGCTTCACATAGTTTTATATCGGCAGACTTTTTCGCCGAGCACAAATTTCCTGTAATATCATTAGATCTCGACCTTAGCGTAAGCACGCCTTCGGGCACACCTATTCTTATAAACTTAGCTTGCGCTAGCGGGATTATCTGTATCGGCGGTCAAAAGATCGGTCTGGATGTGATAGTTCTAGATATGAAGGACTTTGACATCATTCTGGGAATGGATTGGCTCGGGCCGTACAATGCAACCATAGACTGCGCTGAAAAGAGGGTCACATTCCGCATGCCTGGAGTGCCTGAATTCTGCTACTCGTGTGGTGAGGCATCGCCGACCTGCATGGTGATCTCCGCAATATCGGCTCGACGGATGCTGCATTCCGAGTGCGAAGGCTATCTAGCTTCCGTTCGAGACATGCGACAGGATGGTACAAATACGGGTCAGACCGACATTGTGGCAGAATTCCCAGATGTGTTCCCGGACGAGCTATCCGGCATGCCGCCCGATCGAGAAATAGAGTTCACCATTGACACATTCCCCATGCCCGTCCGATCTCGAAGGCTCCGTACAGAATGGCTCCTGCAGAATTGAAAGAATTGAAGGCACAACTTCAGGAATTGCTCGATAGAGGGTTTATCCGTCCGAGTGTCTTGCGTGGGGTGCGCCCGTGCTATTCGTAAAGAAGAAGGATGGATCGATGCACTCTGCATCGACTATCGAGAATTGAATAAAGCCACCGTCCGAAACAAATACCCCCTGCCCCGTATCGACGACTTGTTCGACCAGCTCCAAGGTGCAACCGTGTTTTCGAAGATTGATCTGCGATCGGGTTATCACCAACTCAAAGTCAAGCCAGATGACGTGCCGAAGTCTGCCTTCCGTACTCGTTATGGCCACTACGAGTTCTTGGTAATGCCGTTCGGTCTGACAAACGCCCCTGCCGTCTTCATGGATCTAATGAATCGGGTGTTCCGTCCGTTCGTTGACAAGTTCGTAGTAGTCTTCATCGACGACATCCTCGTCTACTCGAAGGATCGAGCGCAACATGCAGAGCATCTGCGGACGGTACTCCAAACCCTTCGAGAGAATCAGTTATATGTGAAGATGAACAAGTGCGAGTTCTGGTTGGACACGTCTCATTCCTTGGGCACATTCTCCGCCGCGGGCATCGCAGTCGATCCGAAGAAAGTCGAGGCAGTTGCTGATTGGAAACGGCCTGCATCAGTTAGCGAAATTCGAAGCTTCCTAGGCTTGGCGGGATACTACCGACGCTTCGTGAAGGACTTCGCGAAGATCGCATCGTCGTTGACTCGCCTCACCCAGAAAGGAGTCGCGTTCAAGTGGTCAGACGACTGTGAAGCTTCCTTCCAGGAGCTCAAACAACGGCTCGTTTCGGCCCCGATACTTGCTCTTCCTGAAGGGACGGAGGGATTTAAATCTTCAGCGATGCTTCTGGCCAGGGCTTGGGGTGTGTGCTCATGCAGCGGGATAAGGTGATATCTTTTGCTTTCCGGCAGTTGAAGCCGCACGAGAAGAACTACCCCACATGACCTAGAATTGGCGGCGATTGTGTTTGCGTTGAAGCTGTGGCACACTATCTCTATGGCGTGGCGTGCAGGATTTATACGGACCACAAAAGCCTCAAGTATCTCTTCACCCAGAAAGAACTGAATTGCGAGAGGCGATGGCTCGAACTAATCAAAGACTATGACTTATCGATCGACTACACGCCGGGCAAGGAAATGTGGTAGCGGATGCGCTGAGCCGAAAGTACTTAGCTTCATTATGCATCAACGATCGACTGCTACGTGACTTGGAAGGAATGGGCATTGAACTTCGAGTTCGTTTCAGAGACGTGAAACTAGCGCAACTGCGGGTGGAACCGAGCCTACTGGAGAGGATCAAGTCTGCACAGAAGGACGACCCCTACTGGAGAAGACGGAAGCTGATATCGACAGGAAAGCGTCTGACTTTGTAGAGGAGTCGAGAGTGTTACGCGTGAAGGGACGGCTATGCGTACCGGACGACGTAGAACTCAGAAAGAGATAATGACGGAGGCACACTATGCAAAATATTCTTTGCATCCTGGCAGCACCAAGATGTATAAGGACCTCCGCGTTGTTTTTGGTGGCACGGCATGAAGAGGGACGTAGCGCTCTTTGTGTCAAAATGTATGGCCTGTCAGCAAGTCAAAGCCGAGCACCAGCGACCGGGCGGGGAGATGCAGAACCTTGCCATTCCAGAGTGGAAATGGGATCACATCACTATGGACTTCGTTGTTGGCTTGCCGAGGACGCCGCGGGAAAGACGCCGTCTGGGTCATCGTCGATCGACTAACCAAGTCAGCGTACTTTATCGCATCAAAGTTACTTGGAGCGTCGACCGCCTTGCTCAGATATATCTTGATAAATAGTTCGGCTGTACGGGGTCCCAGTTTCTATCGTCTCGGATCGGGATGGACGGTTCGTAGCGCGCTGGAGTAGTCTACATGCAGCACTGGGGACCAAGTTGAAGTTCAGCTCAGCTTATCATCCTCAGACGGACGGCCAAACAGAGCGGTGAACCAAATTCTCGAAGACATGTTGCGACTCTGTGCGATCACTTGAAGTCAAGTTGGGACGTCCATCTACCGCTGGCCGAGTTTGCATACAACAACAGCTATCAGTCCAGCATCCAAATGGCGCCGTATGAAGCTTTGTACGGCCGGAAGTGTAGATCGCCCATTTGCTGGGATGAAGTCGGGAACGGCAAACTTGGTCCGGAGCTGGTGGAGCAGACTGTGCAGAAGGTCAAGTTGATACGAGAAAGATTGAAGATAGCACAAAGCCGGCAGAAAAGCTATGCCGACACACCGACGCCCCCTCGAGTTCTCGGAAGGCGACCATGTATTCCTGAAGGTGATGCCTATGCGTGGAGTATCCCGGTTCGGTGAAAGAAAGTTGAGCCCAAGATTTGTTGGCCCGTTCGAAATATTGAAGCGAGTCGCCCCGGTAGCTTACCAAATCGCCTTGCCGCCTGCATTGTCAGAGGTACATGACGTCTTCTACGTCTCGCAATTGCGGAAGTACGTGCACGATCCGGGGCATGTGGTAGATTTAGGTAAGTTGGACCTGAAGGCGGACTTATCATATGTCGAAGAGCCGGTGCAAATCTTGGAGCGCAAGGATAAACTTCTCCAACCGTGCTATTCTCTAGTCCGTGTCCTCTGGAGAAACCATTCCGTCGAGGAGTCGACGTGGAGCTTGAGTCAGAATGAAGGAGAAGTTCCTTCATTGTTCTCGTAGAGGTAGGTTCTATTTTAAGTTTCGAGGACGAAACTTTTTCTTAGTTGGTTATGGTGTAGTGCCCCGTCCCTACATCGTGCCCCGTACTTGTCCACGGGTGTGCGAGAAAGGAACACTGTCGCTATCGATTCGGTCGGGACCGATAGGTCGGGATCGGCCGAGTCGATCGAACGGGAACGGTTGAATTAAGATCCATTCCTCGTTATGGAATGTCTTCTTCGGAACCAAGTCCCATATTCAGCGGGTTGCGCCTCGAGGATTGGCTCTGCGGCTGAGTCGGGAGAGACCTCCCGTTGCTCTGCTTTTCACGCCGCTTGCGTTGGTTTTGGCTTTGTTTTCTGAATGCACTTTCGTGAATGTTTTCGATGATTTTCATGGCTTGCATTTCGAACTCGCATTTTCTATCGAACTCCTTAATAATGCAGTGTTCTAATCGGTTGCTTGTGCGATTTCAGGTAATCGCGTAGGCGACGTCTAGCGCGACCAACAAGTCCTCTCGCCGAAGTAAACTCAAGGTGAGTGGCTGACCCTTCTCTTCTCGACCCCTTCTTAAGTAAATCGATAGTGTTGTTGCGGAAGAAAGAATGGATACAAGGGCACGAGCACGGTAAAATGATTAAGTTTCAAAGAGAACGAAGGCTATACCTTAATAACTGAATAA
>JANAVB010022427.1:32500-33773 GCA_029216955.1 Iris pallida
TTTTGTGTTGGGAGACGCAAGGAATATGGCTTACAAACTGACAAAATCCATTTATGGACTTAAGCAAGCTTCTTCTCAATGGTACTACAAATTTCACCAAGTGGTTATCGCATTTGATTTTGAGATAAATACTGTTGAATATTGTGTGTATCACAAGTTCAGTGGGAGTAGACATACTTTTCTGCTTTTGTATATCTATTAAAGTACTTAATTAAAACAAGGTGACATATGTCGCTAAAGGAGACAAGTCCAGTCTCAATCAGTGTCATAAGAATAGCCTTAAAACTAAAAAATGCAATAGGGTCCCTTTTCATCACTTGTAGGGAGTTTAATGTCTGCTTACATGTGTACACGTCCGAATATTGCGTACATAGTTGAAATGTTAGACATATATTTAAACAAACATGGGATGGATCATTGGATAACAGCCAAACGAATTACTTAAATAATTTACGAGAACAACGAATCACATGATCTTTATAAGAGATCGTATCATTTGGAGATCATAAGGTATTCCGACTCTGATTTTACTGGATGCCAAGACAACAGGAGATCCACATCAAGTTATGTATACCTGTTGGCTGGTGAAGATATATCTTGGAAGAGTGTCAAACAGACGCTCGTAACATCTTCCACAATGTCAATAGAATTTACAACATGATGTGAGACATAACATCCACCATGTCAGTAGAATTTACAGCATGATGTGAGGCATCCAATCAAGGAATATGGTTGCATAATTTTGTTACAAGTTTGCCGACAGGAGGATTTTGAAAGACCACTCAATTATATTAATAATAAATTAGCAGTAGTATATTTCAATAATAACATGAGCTCGTATAAGTCAAAGCAAATGACATAAAGTTCCGAGTTGTGAATGAGAGAATTCATAATGGTGAAGTGTCCATAGAGCACATTAGAATAAACTCCATGCTAACGGATCCGCTCGCAAAAGGGTTATCACCCAAGGTCTTTCATGAGCACACTGCTCATATGGATATTATCTTATTTGAGGATATGTCAATATAGTAGGAGTTTGTATTTTATGCATTTTGGTGCTAGTTGGATTTGGACACATTTATGTATTTAAGTATCTTGGATATTTGTTCTGATCAGATATATGAAAAATTTAGTTCATTCTATTTTTATTATGTTGAAGTATTGATCTCATTAAAGTAAAGGAGGGCGAGTTGGAAATAGACATGTGTTGATCACATTGCGTATAATTTTCATGCTATACATCCATGATTGATCTATGTCGTTTAACTATATT